>JAJHIY020000523.1:75000-100000 GCA_022114975.2 Lampris megalopsis | reverse complement strand
ATGCTAAAGATTCAGGAATAACAAGAGGTCTTTTATCTTGCCTGAGCTAACATGTCAGGCCAGGACTCCACAGTCTACACCATCTACAGACCAGGACTCCACAGTCTACACCATCTAGAGGACAGTGGCCACTCTTTTAAGGATGGGGATGTGCACATCCTTGATAGGGAGGAACGCTGGTTTGAACGGGGGATCAAAGAGGCCATCTATGTGAAGAGAGAACGACGACCATCCCTCTACCGGGGGGGGGGGCTAAGAGTACATCTGTCACTATCTTACAATGCCGTGATTGCAACTGTTCCCCAGCCCTCTGTGAATAGTACACATGGCCATTGTAACTCTAGTTAGGTCGTTAAGCCACTGTATTTTTTATAAGGGTGGGGACACCTGCAGTCAGTTTAAACGCTGTGTCCAGATGAACTGATCCAACCTATGATTTTCTTACTCGGATTGTTGATCATGCATAAAGACACTCTTATCTTGTACCGAGTTGACTGATCACTGCCAGCTGTTTCAAGCTCCTGACATCGTGAGCAGCGGCTTCATGAGCTCGATAACTGCTGTATATTCTCTTACTATCTCTTCTCTATATTCTGCCCTAACCTCTTCATTTTGTTCTGATTTAGCTATTTTCTGTGCTTAGTTCACTTATCGCTAGATTCTCTAGTCTTCTTTCTTATACAAATCTTGTTTGGCAGGCAGCTTCTCGTTCCTAGTTTGTTACTAGCTTTGAGCTTAGCCTAGCTTAGCAGTTAGCTCTATTACATTCGCAGTCAAAGCAGCCTCGTTAAAACGATGGTTTGTGATGACTGCTCCGTAGGTACAGATAGGTTGTCTCTACTAGAGACGTGTCCGTGAGTTATGGCAGTGGCGCCGGCAGCCGTAATCCTGTACACACATTAGCCAGTGACGTTAACACCAATCATTGGCCTTCAAATGTATTTGCATCAAACGGCATGAGTGGCAAAAAACAAAAACAAAAAAACAAAATCATTAAAAAAAATGTATGTACGGTGCGTACAGGATTACAGCTGCCAGTGCCACTGAGTTAGAGCAGCTTCTTTTGGCTAGGATTACGTTAGATGTGACAGGCACTCCAGATAGCCTTAGCCTCGGGCCTGACAGCAGACCTGCTATTGTTAGCACTAGCTCAGCTTCGTTGGTAGATGTGACAGAGTTTGTCTCTGTCTACTGCTGTGGGAAGGCTCGCAAGAGCAAGCCACCGGTCGTGTGGCCTGGTCTGCAGTCACTTCTCCCGACTGCAAACCGGTTTTCACCCCTCACCAGCCCTGTTGGTAGTCCTACCGGCCATCGTGCTTCTCCCGCTGCTGTCGACAAAGTAAAGCAACGCACGCTAGTGATAGGAGACTCCATTACCCGCAATGTTAGATTAGCTTCACCAGCCTTGGTTCAGTGTTTACCCGGGGCCACAGTCTCCGACATAGAGGATAATTTTACGGTGCTGGCATCACGGAGGGAGAGTCAGGGAACCCAGGCACACAGCACCACTACTTTCACCAACACTGTTATTCATGTTGGCACCAATAATACTAGGATGAAGCAACCAGAGATCACAAAAGCCAGCCTAGTCAGAATGCGAAAGATGTGTCGGCATCGATTAATTGTCTCTGGTCCCTTACCTGTGAGGAGTAATGATGAGATGTACAGTAGGCTCACCTCAATTAACCACTGGCTGGCTCGTTACTGTAATGAGCAGGGATTCAGATTTGTTGATTACTGGCCTTCTTTCTGGGGCTGCCCTTACCTGCTGAAAGCGGGCGGTATTCACCCTACTAGGGACGGCGCCACTCTTTTGTCTAGCAATATAGATAACTGTTTACATTTAGTTTGACACTAGGGACTTATCATTCAGCAGGTTGCAGGTGATTAGAGAGCCTGCTAGGTTTAAATCTAGTGCGGATGTGGAGTCAACTAGTTTAGTTAATGTGTTTAGTCAGGGAATTTCTCATAGTGTAGATTATCAGCCTGATAGCTTGGTCTATAACATTGAGACTGTCTCCCTACCCTGCTGTATTGCTCCCAAGCCCTCCTCTCCTAAATGTGTGAATCACAATAATCTAGTAATTATTCCTACCACTGGTAGTGGTGAAATGTGCAACAAAGTACCGAATAATCTACAGAGCCAAACAGCTAATGTTATCAAGAATGTGACCACATATCATCCAAAGCGTTAGTTGCCAAAACTGTCAACAAGATGTCTAATTCCAATTAATCAATCTTTCACCTATTGGTAGCTCTAACGTTCTGCCTACTATTGACCACTTCCACAAGATGCTTAAATTTGGTTTCATGAATATCAGATCACTTTCTACCAAAGCCTTACTAACAAATGATCTGATTCTTGAACATAGTTTGATATGATTGGGTTATGTGAAACATGGCTGAAACCAAATGTTTTCCTTCCCTTAAATGAAGCTTCCCCACCTGACTATATTTATGCCCTTGTAGCTCGGGCAAATAAACAAGGTCGGGGTGTTGCTTTAATATATAAATTATTTTAAATCTGACTTCTAGACTTGAATCTAAATTCCAGTCTTTTGAGTCTCTTGTTCTTGGTCCATCTCCCTCAGCCATGAATAGACTCGGCTCAGTCCAGATTGTGATACTCTACCGGCCTCCTGGCTGTTACTCGCTATTTCTTGAAGTATTTGGAGAATTTGTCTCAGGCCTTGTTACTCACTCTGATGAGATTCTAATTCCTGGTGATTTCAATATTCATCTGAATGAGGCTGCTGATCCTCTAAGTAAAGCCTTTCTGGCACTAGTTGATACTTTTGGGTTCACTCAGTTTGTTCAAGAGTCGACTCATTGCAGTGGTAACACCCTTGATTTGGTTTTATCTAAAGGAACAGCTGTTTCTGATCTGAATGTCTTAGCAACCACATCTGCTGTGTCAGATCATTTTCTCATCACATGTGAAGCATTATTGGCCTGTCCAGTTAATGTCAGCACAGACGTAATTGCCACTCGCCAAATTGGTCCCTCCACTGGAGCTGCATTTGGCCAGCAGCTGCCTGAAGTTTTGGCTCCTTTCACTGTGGTAACTGACTGTTGAAAATGTCACTAGTGACTTATATGTGGCCCTCTCTAGTCTCCTTGATTCAGTTGCACCTCTCACTACCAGAGCTAGGCGACTAAAGAGGCCTACACCTTGGTTTAATGATGAGACACGTGCTCTTAAGTGGACCTGCAGGAGACTGGAACGTAAATGGCGAAAATTAAAATTGGAAGTTTTTTACCTATCGTGGCATGAGTGTTTATTGAAATACAAGCGTGCTTTATCTGCTGCACAAACATCGTATCCCTCTCACTTAATACATATTAATAAACATAACCCCAGATTTCTCTTTGACACTGTACCTAAACTTACTAAAAAGCAGCCGTCTATTAGCTGCTCACCATTCACAGCCCATGAATTTCTAGATTTTTTCTGCAATAAGGTTGATGAGATCATAAACAAAATTTGTTCTTCAACTCCATCTACTCCTGCAGATCCTGTCTTACCAAATTCATATCTATACAATGTGTCACCGACAGTCCCAGTTATTACAGATTTTGAGACTCTCTCTCGGTACTTTGACTAAGTTGGTGTCAGCTTCTAAACCAACTGCTTGCCTACTTGACCTCCTACCAGCAAAACTTTTTAAAGACCCCTGGCCTTTTCTGGGACCTACAATGTTAGACATTGTTAATTTTATCACTTACTACTGTCATTCTTCCCAGCAGTTTTAAGACAGCTGTGGTTAAACCTCTACTTAAAAAACTGCACCTCGATCCAGGGTCTCTTAATAACTATCGACCAGTCCGTAATCTTCCATTCTTTTCTTAAGTACTAGAGACAGTTGTGTATCAACAACTTTCGACCCATACAAAAGAAAACCATCTATATGAACCTTTTCAATTGGCTTTCAGGCCCTGTCACTCCACTAAAACTGCTCTGACCAGAGTGGTGAACGATCTTCTACTAGCTATGGACTCTTGATTCCACTTCTGTGCTTCTACTACGGGACCTCAGTGCAGCCTTTGACACCATTGATCACTGTATACTATTAGATAAATTAAATGGTAATTTTGGTGTCTCTGGCTTAGCTCTCTCTTGGCTTAAGTCCTACTTATCTGGAAGAACACATTGTGTCTGCTGTAGTAATATTACATCAAAATTCTCTGATGTTAAGTATGGTGTACCTCAGGGCTCAGTTCTTGGCCCTCTACTTTTCTCTCTTTACATTACACCTCTTGGCCAAATTATACACAGTTATGGAATAAATTGCCATTGCTATGCTGATGATACTCAGCTGTATGTGCCTATAAGTGCTGATGATCATACTGAAATGACTAACTTAGAGGCCTGCTTGGCTACTGTGAAAAACTGGATGTCACTTAACTTTCTGCTTTTAAATTCAGATAAAACTGAGGTGCTGGTCATTGGCCCTGCTAAACACAGACACCAGTTTGATCAAGTAACGATAACAATCGACAACTCTGTAGTTTCACAAAGTGTGGAAGCCAAAAATCTTGGTGTCACGTTTGATCCCAGCCTTTCCTTTGATAAGCACATTAAATGTAACATAGCTAAAATTCTGTCTTTTCTCTCCATGACTGACGCAGGGACTCTAATACATGCATTTGTTTCATCCAGACTTGATTACTGTAATGTTGTGTTTTCATTCTAGTACTAAAAGTCTTCAGATGGTTCAGAATGATGCTGCTAGAATATTAACTAAATCTAGGAAATGTGACCACATTACACCAATTCTTGCCTCCCTTCATTGGCTTCCTATCCATGTTAGATTCGAATACAAGGTGCTTCTGCTGACTTATAAAATCCTAAATGGGCTTGCCCGATCTTACCTGTCTGATCTCCTTAAACCATACATTCCATCTTCAGCTCTTCATTCTCAAACTACAGGGCTCCTGTGTGTACCCCAAGTTAAAAAGAAGTCAGCTGGTGGCAAGGCCTCTTCCTATCGGGCCCAGTTCTTGTGGAATAACCTGCCTGCTGCCATCAGACAATCAGAGTCTGTTGAGTCCTTTAAATCCAAACTTCAAACTCATCTTTTTGCCTTAGCCTACAATTAGTTGCCTTTAAGTTGAGTGCTTCACAACCTGTACTGGATGGCGGGTCGGTTTCTGTCTCAATGAATTTACCAATCACTGTTCTGCTGACGAGATTCCAAAGTATAGATTACAGAGTATAGATTATGACTAGTTGATGACTTAATTGATTATGACTATTGACTACTGCAAAATGTTCTCTTCTCTCACGTCTTTTCTCTCTTTCTGAATGATGTCTTTCTCTTTTTCTGTGTGTGAATGGTGTCATGTGAGTCTCCCTTGTGTGCCCGTGCAGTCGGTTCTCCTCCCACGTCTCCGTGGTGAAGGTGATTGCCACTTGGACGCTGCCTGCCATTCCATTTTATTTTTATATATCTTATGAATCCAGATAATTTTTTTTTTTTACATGATGATGCTGGTCACGTGGCTTGGGTCCTGGACTGTTCCGATGGCGTCTGGACACTGCTTGGCATCCTGCGCATCATATTCTTCACTAATTTTATAAGTCCATTATAATTCTGTTATCCTCTTTCAATGTTGTATTGCGTAAATTGCGTAAACACGTTGCACGTTGTCCATCCTGGGAGAGAGATCCTCCTCTGTTGCTCTCCCTGAGGTTTCTTCCAATTGTTTCTCCCTGTTAAAGGGATTTTTTAGGGAGTTGTTCCTTATCCGATGAGAGGGTCTAAGGACAGGATGTTGTGTTGCTGTTAAGCCCACTGAGGCAAATTTGTAATTTGTGATATTGGGCTATACAAATAAAATTGATTTGATTTTGATTTGATTTGATTTGTAGTCTCACAAAGCAGTCACTGTCTATTTAGCTGTTCAGAACCTCCAGATTATGAATATTTCTCTCGTTAGCTACCCGTGTGTCAATCATAAGAGTGTCTACACATTTCTGGACGACACATGTGCATTTGTTTGTGTCAGTATGCAGAGAAACAAACTTCTCATAACTAACCTGGTGCAACAAAGACTAAGAACGTGTTGTTGCAACAGTATGAGCAGTAACAAGTTAGCAATCACAGTATGAGCAATAACAGTACGAGCAATAACAGCATCAGCAATCACAGTATGAGCAATAACAGTATGAGCAATAACAAGTACGAGCAATAACAAGTATGAGTAATATCAGTACAAGGAATAACAGAACGAGTAATAACAGTACGATCAAAAACAGTACGAGTAATAACAGTTCGAGCAATAACAGTATCAGCAATAACAGTATGCGCAATAAGTATTTGTGACCAACAGTTAAAGCTGCAGTACGCAACACTGAACATTCCAATGCAAATCCTTCCGCCTCTCTCTCTCTCTCTCTCTCTCTCTCTCTCTCTCTCTCTCTCTCTCTCTCTCTCTCTCTCTCTCTCTCTCTCTCTCTCTCTCTCTCTCTCTCTGTTGCAAGCCCCTCCCACCAAATGACCTCTGCATCGGTCTCCGGCCCCTCACACTCGTGTAAACCCAGGAAATTTATTATAAAACTTGTATCATAGTTGATAATCTGTCCATCTAAACAATTATTTTTTTCAGTGAATCTCTTAGTTACACTAATATTGTTCATGTGGAGCAGCCATTTTGTTTTGAGTTGGTCTTCTCGATTTTTAGGGTTAGGGTTATGACCACAGACAACTGGCAATGCAAGGTGGATGGGAATTGATCGCATACACGCGCATCTATATTTTTAGGACAGCCAATAGGAACGCTTCTCTCTGAAATGACCAGTGATTGGCTAAAATCTTCCATCCTGGGCTAGGTTTTCTAAAGCCTGAATACAGAGCCAAGAGGAGGTGCAGAAGTCTGGTTTTCACTAAGACCAAATAAATTACAATATGCTGAAAGGTTATTTTGGAAATGTTGCCCAATGACACCAAAAAAAAAAAACTGATCATCACAGCTTTAATCATTGGTTTGAGAAAGTCTATGAAGTTCTCATCACCACCTCACTTTGAGACCGCTGAGCCAATATGTGAAGATTACTTTAATGAACATCTGTTTTTCTGGCTACACCATTTCAGAACGGACCACTCTGAAATGTCAGATTACATCGGTGGGCTGTGGTTGGTCGCTTTGAATTTGGCTGAACGTCTTTTGTGCCACCTCTTTCAGATTCAGACATCTTTATTTATCCCAGAAGGGCAATTCAATTCTTTCTCCATGCTGCAAGCATGGTTCATGTTGTAAGATATCCCATCATCCTTTATGCAACAATTTCACATGACCAATGCAAAATCACTGAAGGCAAAACAGTTGCATTGAAAATTGTGTTTGGTGGGGCTCCATCATGACTTCATCATTAGTGTAGATTTCTCCATAAGAAGTTTACAAAAGTCTGTATGGAGAAGTCAACTCCATAGCATTACTTTCTCCATAATGACTTTAGACAACATTGCAATATCAACGCAGCAATGCTACTTAGGTATTATTTGAGACAAACAAATTAAACCCAAACCACACTCTTGACATACTCTTCCTTCAGAATTACCCCTACCCAATTTCTCCTCCCATCCACACCATGGTAGAAGAGTTTGAACCCACCTCCAATGCTCCTGGCCTTATTCCCCTTCCACACACAGTATACCTACCTTTCTTCTCTCTATCATATCAGCCACTCTCTCCCTCTACCAGTCATAGTGCCAATATTCAAAGTCCTGACTCTCACCTCCACACTCCTACCCTTCCTCTCCTCTCGCTGCCTCTGGACATGCCTTCCCCGTCTCCTTCTCCTTCGCCCAACAGTAGCATAGTTTCCGCTGGCACCCTGCTGGCCAACAGTACCGTTGGTGGTCGTCGGTAACCTGGGCCTGGACCGATCTTATTTACTTATACAGTAATTCTTTCAATTCATATACCTATAAAATTATATCAGCATAGTTACCATCCCCCATCTTTTCTGTTTTATGATGTGCTATGTAACATTTGTTTGTCAATTCCATCATCTGTTTCTATAGACTGCCAGTGTCATGTGATTGTACCATCCTGCTCTCATCCACAATCATGGTTTCCGTCTGCTGTTCACCGAATTCCATGTGAATGAATCCGCAACGAATATTTTGCTTCCTGAACACTTTCGGTTGTATTTAATGGATTTTGAGCTGCTGATGACGAAAATCACCTTAACAAAGTTCCTATCACATACCGTTTTGTAGATATGACCTATTTTTGTGATTCCCCATCATATCTTAAGTCTATTAGTATATTGTCCAGAAAGAAAGCTGGTTTGGTCAGTCCAAGCATGCCTGGGCAGCACTCAGTGTAGGTGCTGTGCAGATGTTGTCTTAGGCAGCCTGGCCATGCTGAGTCAGGTTAGATGCTGGCAGACAGGCTACATCATCTGCGTTTATACCTTATACTGTGTTTGCTGTGTTTGTCTGTGTCTTGTCTTGCGCTGTTTGGCAAAGCTGCAGCCCTTATTTCATTTTCAACCCATGCCTGCACATTGTTTTAATGACAATACATTGAACTGAATTGAACTGAATAAAAGCTGCTCACATGTACACATGCTGTTGGAATGCATGTTGATGATGCACAAGTTCTTTAGGCAGCAGAATAGCGAGTATACTTAACAACAGGATTGATTGTCTTCAGGAAGGTTTAATACAGCAGAAATGTCTCGTCAGTGCTGCAGCAGCTGCATTACATCCTGTTACATCTGTGGAGAGGACACGCTTAAGACTCAAAGACACACCATGACTGCACTGATTAAGAAAGCCTGTGAGCTCTACTTCAGATGTAACATTGGCGACCAAGAGAAACCCTGGGCTCCTCACATTTGTTGTGCAACATGTGCAGACAACCTGAGAGCTTGGCTCAGAGGTACTCAGAAGTCAACTCCATTTGCAGTCCCAATGATACGGCAAGAACAGAAGGATCACGTCACGGACTATTACTTCTGTCTGACCAAAGTATCTGGCTTCTCTACTAAAAATAAGAAATCTACTGAATACCCCAACCTGCCCTCAGCCATGACACCAGTGCCACATGATGACAGTTTGCCAGTACCGAAGCCACCAGAGACATGGAGCCTAGATGAGGCAGATGACGATGCCACAACGCATGAACCAGATGTGGAAAACGACACTGATCCAGATGGTGAACCCTTATGCCTGGTTATCCTCATCTGATAACACAGCCAGGATTAAATGACCTGGTTAGGGACTTAGATTTGTCAGAAGCTAAAGCAGAACAATTTGGTTCAAGCTGGCAAGGATGGGGTTTGCTGTCACCAGGTACAAAAATGTCTATCTTTTAGAACCATCAAGAACATTTGACAAACTTCTTTATGCAGGTTGACAACCTGTTTCTGCACTGACATTGCTGGATTGCTCATGGCTTTGGGTTGTGTGCATGACCCATAATGATGGCATCTTTTTATAGCTTCATCAAAGTTCAGCCTGAAAGCTGTCCTGTTACACAATGGCAATGTCCACCCTTCAGTACCCACTGGCTATGCAGTACACATGAAAGAAACCTACAACAACATGGAAGTGTTGTTGAAACACATACAGTACAACAACTACCACTGGAACATCTCAATACACACTCTCCCTGCAGTTTTTGCCAATCATATTTTAGTGCATTTTGATGTGCAAACGCAAAGATTCCGTTTACTACTAATTCACATGACTTGAATAGGCAGTGTAATGATAAAAGCACTTTTGAGAATGGTATCTCCACTTCACCACAAATATCAACTGTCCTGTATTTATCTCTGACCAAGTCCAATGATTTGTAACACAGAGTGTGTATTTTTGGAGCATTGGGCCGTTGGAGCAGTGGGCTTTTGTTGTCGGGGTAACAGGCTGTCAGCCAAATGGGCTTTCAGTCCAATGGGAGATTTTATTGGGGTTCTGGAAAAATGGGCCGTCGGCTATGGTGTGGCACCTTATAAAGAGCAACGGCTCTGTGCTTCTCAATGGGAACCGGCTCCCTCAGGCATGACACGCAGGATCCACCAGGGTCCTGTTGCTGCAGACCTCATCACATATCAAGCGGGTGATTCTGAAGTTTTGGATCCACAGGACCTCTGTAAAATTATCGTAGACAATGACCTCCCATAGATCCCTGACACGTGGCCACTGCCAGGTATCAGGGGTTTGTGCATCACATGCCCTCACCCCCTTCATTAAACACCACCACAGATACTGAGGTGCATGCAGTCCACCTCACTGTGCAACACTTATCACGTCTTGAAGACTATCATGAGAGGCGAAAAACCATCTTTAGTTGCAGAACATCACTCAGTGGAAACACACACCATCACAATTGTGCTTTGTTGACTTTTTAAAAAATATTTCTTGTATGCTGTCCAACACTGCAGTGGAAACTCGCCACAAGCTTTCATGGCTGATGCTCGCACTCTAACAAGCTCCTGTTTTCCGCAGGAGAGAAGATGGAAATAAACTCCTCCATGCTGGATGGCTCTGCTGAGGAACACAAAGAGACACCAGAGCCAGAACATGGACCAGTGGAAGGTCAGCTGCTAATACATCAGTTTCATGATCATCCTGTCAAACTTGCCATGTATCAGTAAGCCACTAGAAACGTGTCAGTAATATGTTCCCCACAGCGATAAATAAATTCACCTTTATAATAAACCTTTATAATAAACCTTAATAATACTACATAATAGCTCTTAAGGTGTTAATACTAGTTAACAGTATTGCAGATATTAATAATAATTAATTTTACTGAAAATATAAATATTAGTACATAATGCTGAAGGCATTACAGAGTAAGTGAACACTCCATCTGTGTCTCCTGGTATTTGAAAATGTATATAAAGGGGTGTAGATGTAGAGGACAGTGATGGAGGTGTCCATGTATCTACTACTACTACTACTACTACTACTACTACTACTTCTACTACTACTACTACTACTACTACTTTTGGCTGCTCCCGTTAGGGGTCACCACAGTGGATCATCCATTTCCATCTCTTCCTGTCCTCTGCATCTTCCTCTGTTATACCAGCCACCTGCATGCCCTCCCTCACCACATCCATAAACCTCCTCTTTGGCCTTCCTCTTCTCCTCTTCCCTGGCAGCTCCATATTCAGCACCCTTCTCCCAATATACCCAGCATCTCTCCTCCACACATGTCCAAACCATCTCAGTCTTGTCTCTCTTGCTTTGTCTCCAAACCGTCCAACCTGAGCTGTCCCTCTAATATACTCGTTCCTAATCCTGTCCTCCTTCATCACTGCCAATGAAAATCTTATCATCTTCAACTCTGCCACCTCCAGCTCCACCTCTTGTCTTTTCGCCAATGCCACTGTCTCCAACCCATACAACATAGCTGGTCTCACAACCATCTTGTAAACCTTCCCTTTAACTCTTGCTGGTACCCTTCTGTCACAAATCACTCCTGACACTCTTCTCCACCCACTCCACCCTGCCTAGTCTCTCTTCTTCACCTCTCTTCTGCACTCTTTACTTTGAACAGTTGACCCCAAATATTTAAACTTATACACCTTCATCACCTCTACTCCTTGCATCCTCACCATTCCACTGTCCTCCCTCTCATTCATACATATGTATTCCGTCTTGCTCCTACTGACTTTCATGCCATGGAGGTGTCCATGACACTTTATCCAAAGGAGTTGAACCAAGTGCAACTGGACTTGGTATATATCCGTGAAGACGTTTCGCCTCTCATCCAAGAGGCTTCCTCAGTTCGTGCCTTTCTGACTAGACCAAGCTAGTCTGACTGGCTGGTGATGGGACTCAGATATTTATCCTCTAGGAGTCGTTGTCAGAGCTATTGATAAGCGTGGGTCTTTGTGTCCCGATGTTTAACAACGCCCGTCACTAACAGAGCCATAAATATGCGTGGCTCTTTTGTGTATCGATGTTATGGCCGCGCCCGTCGTTATCGGAGCTATTGATTTGCATTTGTTTAGCAGCGACGGTCGTTGGGGGTGTTAGTTTTGACGTCATTATTCAGTGGTCATGAGAGCCATTGCAGCCATTAGTGAGCGACTGTTGTTCTTGGAGGCTAGGCTTCTTGAGTCTCCTGGGTAGAGATGAAAGGACAGCATTGTAAGTGGGAGATAGGTGGTGTCGCAGACCCACTCCTCTGTTTAGGAGTGGTTTTTCCAGTTTCACATACGTAGGTGGCTTCCTTCATCCCTCTTTCAAACCATCTATCTTCTCTGTCCAAAATGTGTACGCTGCTGTCCTCGAAGGAGTGTGTCTTCTCCTTTAGGTGTAGATAGACTGCTGAGTCTTGTCCTGAGGAGTTTGGCCTTCTGTGTTGGGCCATCCGTTTGTGTAGTGGTTGTTTGGTTTCTCCTATGTATAGGTCAGTGCAATCCTCATGGCATTGTACAGCATACACCAGATTGCTTTTCCGGGTGTGTGGTACACGGTCTTTGGGATGAACCAGTCTTTGTCGGAGTGTGTTGCTGGGTTTGAAGTATACCGGGATGCGGTGTTTGTTGAAAATTCTCCTGAGTTTCTCGGAGACCCCAGAAACATACAGGATGACTGTGTTATTCCTTCTGTTCCTTTTCTCCTCGTCACTCACCTGGTTGGTCTTTTTGGAACGTGTTGCAGTTTTCACAAAGGTTCAGTTTGTGTTCCAGCGGGTGGTGTGAGTCGAAAAGTAGATATTGGTCTGTGTGTGTAGGTTTCCTGTAAACCCCAATGTGGAGGCTCCTGTCTTCCCCAATTTGGAGTTTATTCGGGTTTACAGGAAACCTACACACACAGACCAATATCTACTTTTCGACTCACACCACCCTCTGGAACACAAACTGAGCGTCATCAGAACTCTGCAACACAGAGCTGACTATGTGCCCAGCAGCACTCAGGCCCAACGAGAAGAACACAAACACCTGAGGGGAGCTTTAAAAACCTGCAGCTACCCCAGTCGACCTTTGTGAAAACGGCAACACGTTCCAAAAAGACCAATCAGGTGAGTGACGAGGAGAAAAGGAACAGAAGGAATAACACAGTCATCCTGTATGTTTATGGGGTCTCCGGGAAACTCAGGAGAATTATCAACAAACACCGCATCCCGGTATACTTCAAACCCAGCAACACTCTCCGACAAAGACTGGTTCATCCCAAAGACCATGTACCACACACCCGGAAAACCAATCTGGTGTATGCTGTACAATGCAATGAGGATTGCACTGACCTATACATAGGAGAAACCAAACAACCACTACACAAACGGATGGCCCAACACAGAAGGCCAAACTCCTCAGGACAAGACTCAGCAGTCTATCTACACCTAAAGGAGAAGACACACTCCTTCGAGGACAGCAACGTACACATTTTGGACAGAGAAGATAGATGGTTTGAAAGAGGGGTGAAGGAAACCATCTATGTGAAACTGGAAAAACCATCCCTCAACAGAGGAGGAGGTCTGCGACACCATCTATCTCCCACTTGCAATGCCGTCCTTTCATCTCTACCCAGGAGACTCAAGAAGCCTAGCCTTCAAGAACAACAGTCGCTCACTAACAGCTGCAACGACTCATGACCACTGAACAATGAAGTCGAAACTAACACCCCCAACCACCGTCGCTGCTAAACCAATGCATATCAATAGCCCCGATGGCGACGGGTGTGGCTGGACATCGAAGCACAGGAGAGCCACGCATATCAATAGCTCCGATAACGACGGGCGCGGCCATAACATCAGTACACAAAAGAGCCATGCATATCTATGGCTCTGTTAGCGACGGGCGTTGGTAAACATCGGGACACAGAGCCATGGACATCAATAGCTCTGACAACGACTCCAAGAGGATAAATATCTGAGTCTCATCAGCAGCCAGTCAGACTAGCTTGGTCTAGTCAGAAAGGCACGAACTGAGGAAGCCTCTTGGATGAGAGGCGAAACGTCTTCACGGATATATATCAAGTCCAGTTGCTCATGGATAACCATGACCTGGATGAATGAGAACATTCACAGACACGTCCATGGCACTTATTGCCTCCAGACACTTGACATTTAGTGGATGTTCTGGTCTGGACTCAAAGATAGAGAGTTATTCTAACAGTCAGTAAAGTAACCTGGCAGCCAGTCACCAAGTCAACCTGTTACGGCTGGTTGACATTGCACTATAATATACTAACTTATCCTCTCTCCTCTTCTGTCCATTCAACTTCTGACTCCTTTCTTTTTCATCTAGCTAAGACAAAAGGAGGAACAGTAAAGCAGACATCAGAGCCAAGTGCCAAGGTGAAATAAGCAATTTTTTACTTTATTCCATTCTGTTGTGGTTTGTTCTTTTCTAAAGTTATTTTTCTCCTGCTTTTCCAGTTGATTCTCTTCCTCTTTATCTTCAGTAACAGGGCCTGCTACAGGATAGCATGTTCCTTTATTATTCTCATCATTACACCCAAATACGTATCATCATCATCATCATTATTGTTGTTGTTGTTGTTGTTATTATTATTATTATCATTATATCAATCATTATTATTATTATCATTAGTATTATTATCTATATATCATTATTATTATTATTATTATTATTACTATAATTAGTATTATTATCATCATCATCATTATTATTATTGTCATTATTATCATTATATCATTGTTATTATTATTAGTAGTAGTATTATTATCATTGTTCTTATCATTACCATTATTATCATTATTATCATTACCATTACTATCATATCATTATTATTATTATTTTTTTTTTTGCCATAATACAACATAATAAGCGGGCGGGTCCATTCCTTTGGCCTAGGGTTAGAATGAGGTAGAAGTCTATTTGATGGATAGTGCCTTTCTTAGGATGTGAGATGTTCCAAGTAGTGCCATCTTCTGTACTTCTTGTATTCTGATGTTACCCGGGAATCCGTTGGGTGTATTTCTCCATCCTTTTTTTACAAGTACCACTACTGGTCACTACTGGTCTTGTTGTGGTTTTACAAATCCCAGGGCTCCTATCACTACTGGTCTTGTTGTGGTTTTTACAAGTCCCAGGGCTCCTATCACTACTGGTCTTGTTGTGGTTTTTACAAGTACCAGGGCTCCTATCACTACTGGTACTGTTGTGGTTTTTACAAGTCCCAGGGCTCCTATCACTACTGGTATTGTTGTGGTTTTTACAAGTCCCAGGGCTCCTATCAGTACTGGTATTGTTGTGGTTTTCATTCCCATATTCGTTCAATCTGGATTTCAAGGTCTTTATATTTGGACAGTTTTTCAGTTACTTTTATTGAGGTGTTCCTTTCAGTCGGAATGGACATGTCGATGAGCAGGCAGCTTTTTTCTTTTTGTTCTTGATGGTGATGCCTGGTCTGTTGGCCTTTATCTCACGATCTGTCTGTACTGGTATGTCCCATAAGACTGTGATGTCGTCTTTTTCTGTTACTGTTTGGGGCTCGTGCTCGTACCCTTTGTCTTTTGTGTTGATGTTGAATTCTTTGCATTTGTTCCAGTGCAGGTATGTGGCGGCCTTGTTGTGTCTTTGTAGGTATTCAGTTCTGGCCAGCTCAGGGCACCCTGCCACCACATGGTCAGTGGTTTCCTGGAATTGACCACATATCCTGCACGCTGGGTCTGTGCCATCTTTGAGGATTTTGCTGCGGTAGTAACTGGTCTTGATGGCCTGGTCTTGGGCAGCGATGATAAAGCCCTCTGTTTGGGATTTCAGCCCAGCTGTTTTGAGCCATTGGTTGGTCATATGTTGGTCTACATCTTTCTCACCTACTCTTTTTGGGTATTGCCCGTGCATTTGTTTCCCTTCCCATTATTATAATAATTATTATTATTATAATTATTATTATTATTATCATTACAATCAAATGCGTATTATTATTATTATTATTATTATTTCTTTCATGTTTCCTGTTTTACATCCTGTAGAGCCGGGTCTAAACTATGGACCTGAGGCACTATAGGGCAGATGTCACTTGATGGACAGTACTCATCGTAATATGTGGGCTGTTCCGAGTAGGGCGATCTTCTGGACTGCACAGATGTTGTTTCCTGGGATACGGTTGGTGAACTTTTCCATTCCCTTCTTCATGAGTCCTAGAGCTCCGATGACCACTGGTGTTGTTTCGGTCTTCATTCCCCACATCCTGTTGATTTCAATCTCCTGGTCTTTGTACTTGGTCAGATTATCTTTGACTTACACTGAGGTGTTTTTTCGGATGGTATTGCCATGTCGATGAGCATGCACCACTTTTGCTTCCTGTCCTTGATATCGATGTTGGGCTTGTTGGCTTTTATCTCTCTGTCAGTGTGGATGGGCGTGTCCCAGAGGATGGTGACATCATTGTTTTCAGTGACCGTTTTTGGCTGATGCTCGTACCACTTCTCAGTCATTTTGTTCTTGTCACACCTGCAGATCTTCCAGTGCAGGTATGCTGCTGCCTTGTTGTGCCTGTACATGTACTCGGTCTTTGCCAGTTCCGGGCAGCCTGAGACAATGTGGTCGATGGTTTCTTCCTACATTCCACAGATTCTGCATTTTGGGTCTGTTCCATCTTTGATGATCAGATGATGACAGGATCTGGTTGCCAGGCTCTGGTCTTGTGCAGCGATTATCAGGCCCTCCATCTTTGCATTCAGCCCGGTGCTCCTCAGCCACTGGTGTGTCTTTTGTTGGTCCACGTCTGCATCTTTCATTCTTTTTGGTTACTTCCCGTGCATGGCTTTGTCCTCCCAGGTTTTTTGCCATTGCCGCTGGCCATGGTGTTTTGCCTTCTGCTTCACTCATTTAGCATAGATGGTAGTTGCCTCATTTTCTGTTGGTGGGGTTTCTGGGACATCAAGCTCTTTCTTGAATTGTGCAGCTTCTTTATTGATGGAGTAGATCTGATGTTTTACTATTTGGAGGAGTGGGTCATCTGTTTTTGTCAGGTATGCATCCAGCCCGATAGTGGTAGTCTTGAAGGTCAGTTCAAGTTGGACTAGGCCTCATCCTCCTGAAGCTCTTGGTAGGTACAGCCTGTCGACATCTGCTTTCGGGTGGTGCATCTTCTCCATGGACAGCATCTTTCTTGTCTTGGTGTCTAGTCTCTTGATGTCATTCAGTTTCCATCTGATGATGTTGAAGCTGTACATCACTACATGTATCGCTAGGGTGTTGATAGCATCAATTCTGTTAGCCGCATTGAGTTCGCTCTTCAGTACCATATGCACTCTCCTGTGGTACTCTTTCCGGATCTTCTCCTTCATGGTTAAGTGTTGTATGCCATCTCCTTCATTCACTCCTAGGTACTTGTATGTGCTATCTTGGTCTAGCTCTTTGATTACGGTGTCAGTGTCAAGGTCTAAGTCTGAAGTCTTGGTAAGTCTTCCTTTCTTGAAAGTGCCTTTGGCACACTTGTTGATTCCGAATTCCATCTTGATGTCGTCGCTGAGGGTCTTGACGATGGTGAGTAGATCCTTCTGCTGATTGTCGCCCTTGGTAAACATCTTGAGGTCGTCAATGTAGAACAGGTGGGTCAGTTTGCCATTCTGTGATTTGTACCCATAGCTGCTGTTGTTCAGTAGATTGCTGAGTGGCGCTAGTGCTAGATTGCAACGCTAGATTCAGGGTGGTCTTCCAGGTCTTCATCTCCATGATGAATTTGACAGTTGATGGGCAGACTGTAGATCTTGAGGCTCTTCTCTATCCAGGAGTGTGGCATGCTGTCAAATGTCTTCCTGTAGTCAATCCATACTGTTGACAAGTTCTTTTTTTTCCCGATTTGACCTCTGGCAATATGGCTTAATTGATGAGTAGCTGGTCCTTGCATCCATAGCTACCTTTCTTACATCCTTCTGTTCTGCTGGTAACAAGTTGTTTTTGTCAAGAAAGCTATAGGTCCTCTCTGTGATGATGGAGGTGATGATCTTGTACATTGTTGGTAGGCAGGTGATGGGTCTGTAATTCTGTAATTCTCTTCTGTCTCCTCTGTCTTTGGGAGCAGGTACGTGGTTCCCCATGTGAGCCATTTGACACATTTCTTTGGATTCTTGACGATATCATTGTAGGCCCATGTGAGGTCTTCGTGGATGCTGGCCAGGTTCTTGATCCAGAAGTTGGCAATTCTGTCTATCCCTGGTGCCTTCCAGTTGTTGGTCTTGCTGATGGCAGCAGTGGTCTCAGTGGTGTTGATGACTGACCATTCTTGGTGCTGTATATGTTTGTATTCCTCCTGTTGTTGCTGGATCCATGTAGCTCCCTCATTGTGTCTTTTGTTGTTCTCCCAGATCTTACTCCAGAACTCCTCGACTTCTTTGATTGTAGGTGGTTCGTTGACATCCATCTAATAATCATACGTCTATCTAATAATAATAATAATAATAAAAATAAATACATTACTATTATTATTATCATTATTATTATTGTTATCATCGTCATTATTATTATTATTACACTCGGTACCTAACTAGCAACCAATTAGCAAATACCTAATAAACACTAAGCACGAAGTCACGTGACAACCAATTTGCAACACGCTTCTCATATCTGGATTGTGTGTGGATATGGTTTAACTGGATTACATATATACCTGGCATTAAAACACATCTCCTTTGTCCATATTGAGATCTTATTAGGCTTTCTGCAGAAAATGCAGAAAACCATATCCATTACTTCACAGAAAGTTGAATCAGTTCATCTGGACACAATGTTTATTGACAGATATGTTTCATCACTCATCATCTAAGTGACCTCTTCAGTCTTACCTGACAACAGGTATCCCACCCTTATAAACAATACGGTGGCATAACGACCAAAACCAACAATCAGTTTCATATGCAAATATGGGTGTGACCATTAACTCATCATCATCATCATTAACTAGACATAGTCACACACATCATCAACTCCTCGCTAACAATGGGCGTGTTCCTCACTGCATTTAAGCAAGCTTGGGCCACCCCGCTGCTCAAAAACCCTACACTCAACCAAGCCCAGGTTGAAAACTACAGGGTGGCTTTAAGCAGGGCCACTCTACTGAGACTGCGCTCCTGTCATTAATAGAATCACTGTGTTTGGCCAGAGCTGCTGGACAGTCCTCCGCTTTATTGCTGCTAGATCTGTCAGCTGCCTTTGACACCATTACCCACCAAATCCTCCTCTCCACACTCACT
The DNA here is from genome assembly GCA_022114975.2 of Lampris megalopsis. Taxonomy (NCBI): domain Eukaryota; kingdom Metazoa; phylum Chordata; class Actinopteri; order Lampriformes; family Lampridae; genus Lampris; species Lampris megalopsis. Next base: position 80,860 of record JAJHIY020000523.1, on the reverse strand, counting down.
GAGCTTGGTATTTCAGGATCTGCCCTCTGCTGGTTCATGTCCTACCTCTCAGGGAGATCTTTTAGAGTATCTTGGAGGGGAGACATGTCCAAACCGCACGGCTTATCCACAGGGGTACCTCAAGGGTCAGTACTCGATCCCCTTCTCTTCTCAATATACACCACCTCACCTGGTGCAACCATCCGCTCCCACGGTTTCTCATACCATTGCTATGCTGACAATATCCAGCTCTTCCTATCATTCCCACCAGATGACCTCATAGTCTCAGCAGGGATATCGTCATGCCTTGCTGATATCTCTGCATGGATGAAAGAATGCCACCTTCAGCTTAACCTAGCTAAGACTGAGCTCTTTGTCATCCCAGCCAGTCCATCCATACAACAGATCAATATCCAGCTTGGATCAACCCAACTCATGCCCACAAAGTCTGCCCGAAACCTGGATGTCATGATTAATGACCAGCTAACCTTTATGGTTCAAGTGGCTTCGATTGCTCGGTCATGCCGATTTGCCCTGTACAACATCAAGAAAATTAGACCCTACCTGTCTGAGCATGCAGCACAACTCCTGGTACAGGCTCTTTTAATATCACACATTGACTACTGCAACTCCTTACTGGCAGATTACAGGTCATTGTCCAACGTCATACAAAGATCATACTGGTCATACAAAGTGCATGCAGATCTCCCTGCATAAACTTTCAAACATCTGCAAATGATCCAGAATGCAGTGGCGCGTCGGGTCTTCAACCAACCCAAAAGAGCACATGTCACTCCGCTGTTCATATCCCTCCCAGTTGCTGCCCACATCAAATTCAAAACCTTGATGCTCGCTTACAAAACAGCAACTATAACGGCTCCCGCATACCTGAACTCCCTCATTTTGGTCTACACTCATTCCCGCTCATACGCTCTGCCAATGAAAGGTGTCTGGCACTTCCACCACAACAGGGCCCTAAGTCAGTAGCCAGACTCTTCTGTAGTTCCCCAGTAGTGGAACGAGTTACAAAACTCCATTCAATCTGCTGAGTCCCTCTCCATCTTTAAAAGAAACTAAAGACCCAGCTCTTTCATGAACACCTCAACACCTGATGGTATTGATATAACAAAAAAATTGCTTCTCTGGACCCTATGCATTGCCTTTGTGCACTGCCTGTTGACCCCTATGTCCTATCGGACTTGAACCTAGTTTTTTGGCACTTACTTGTGTTGTTGTCTCCTGACTAGATCCTTGCTTGTGTTGTATTAACTCTCAGATGTAAATGAAACTGTACCATTGTAACAATCCCTCCCGCAATCTGCAGTCTGGCAGCAGCTTGCTCATCCACACACCCAAGACAAAGCTCTGCTCCATGGGAGACCAGACGCTTTTCTCTGCCGCTCCCCGTCTCTGGTATACCCTGCCAGACCACCTAAGGGCTCCCAAGACTCTGGCTTCTTTAAAACAGGCCTTCAGAAAAACTTTTAATTTAACCAAGTAGTATTTCTGTTGTCTGTTTTTATTGTTTTAATGCATTGTCAAGCACTTTGAGATTGTCTTTGACAATGAAAGGTGCTATACGCGTTATTATTACTATTACTTTGCAAAAACACATCACCCAGATGGCAACCAGCCAGCACTACTAACAACCATTCCCCTCCCAGTGATAATCTTATTTCTGTGTTTATTTATGTCCAACTATGGGTGTCTGCTTTTTAATAGGCAGGAGATGCTAAGACATCCGGAGCAGCAGGTGGCGCCAAAGCAGCCAAAATGATGCAGGCCAAAAGCACAGGTACCAACAACTCCATACTCTGACCTAGACCAACTCTTCCCATGGCAGATGTGACATAGTATTATACAGATTGTGGTTTGTCATCTGGTCCAGTACTGAGTCCCTTACTATGGTGTCTCTTCATGTTTTCCTTGGAGGCCATCATCTCCTAGCAGAATATTCTTCTTTGCGTCCACTTCAGTCACATCAGATGATCTTTGTCCAGTTGATTTCAGATATCACATTAGGTCCAACTGAACCTAAATATTTTCCATTCAGTTGATACTTTTTGAGATTTTATGAATGATCATAGAGCGTAGATTCCAAAATCATATTTCTTTTTTCAAACAATGTGAAATAACAGGCAGGAATTGTAGGCGTTATATTGTGATTTAAACTGCGGAGCCAGACAGCGCTCAACAGAACCTGAATGTTAACTCAGCATATCCGCGTTCACTTGGACAAGCCAGTGTGATTTATGATGGTCAACGATGGCAGAAAGTAGGCAGCTCACAATGAAGAACTACTCAGTCAGGATTTTATTACTGCAATGGAAAAAGCTGCTAGTACCACAATATTGATATTTGTGACTGGAAAAAAAACAATTAAATGCTGGTAAAATGTAGTCTAATAGCCTTGGCAAGAAAGAATGAACAAATTCATTAAATAATCAGAAATATGTTTAAGTCATTGAACAAACAGAAATCGATTTGATTGGTCTATATTAAGAAAAAAGCTGTAAAACATACCTTACAATATTTTTTCACATTCAAGGGATTTACATTTAAATCTCAACACAGACCCCTGACCATGGTCAGATTTGAGTACAGCTTAGACCTACATATTCATTGAATGATTATGAAATTGTTTATGCAAGATACTGTATCAGGACAGGCCCTGGTTGACAAAATTTAAGGCTGACTGTCTGACATAAAAGCCAAAATCTTATCTCATCTTCAGCCGCTAATTCGGGGTCAGGTCGCAGTGGCAGCAAGCTAAGTAGGGCACTCCAGACGTCCCTCTCCCCAGCAACGCCCTCCAGCTCCTCCTGGGGGATCCCAGGGCGTTCCCAGGCCAGATTGGACATGTAGTCCCTCAAACGAGTTCTGGATCTACCCCGGGGTCTCCCCCAGTTGGATGTGCCCGGAAAACCTCCCAAGGAAGGCGCCCAGGAGGCATCCTAATCAAATGCCTGAACCACCTCAACTGGCCCCTTGTGACGCAAAGAAGCAGTAGCTCCAAAACAAGCCAAAAGCCACTCTTATTTTGTCATTGTACAGGTCACAATGAATGTGTTCTCGGCATGTAACCCATCCTATTGTATAGGAGCAGTGGGCAGCTGCAGCGCCCAGGAACCAACTCCAGTTCTTCTTTTCATTGCCTTGCTCAGGGGCACAGACAGGAGCATTAACCCTAACATGCATGTCTTTTTGATGGTGGGAGGAAACCAGAACACCCAGAGGAAACCCACGCAGACACAGGGAGAACATGCAAACTCCACACAGAAAGGACCTGGGATGGCCTGGGGTTCGAACCCAGGACCTTCTTGCTGTGAGGCAACAGTGCTAACCACTGGGCCACTATGCCGCCCGATAATTAAATACAGCAACCTTCGTTAGCATTAGCTTTCAAGTGACCTGGTCATGCGAGTCATCAAACTTGAGCATGTTCGAGTATGCCTGGTTCTCTCTATTGTCTTGGCATGCACTTCACGATCAACTAGAGCTGTCGAACCGCGTGGCCATCCGACTGGACATATGTTTCTAAGCAACCAGGTAGTGCTGTCCAACTGGACAGGTGGTCTCCATTAGAAAGATGGTGTCCAATTTGGCGAAGCTTCTGAATTGTTTGGTTCTCTGGTGCAGCATACACTAACCATTACATCTTCTTCTATTCGGAAGAGTTTGATGGCAGATTGAACGCTGTGAGGCACATTAATGCCACCTGCTGCATGGAAGCTGAACATCAGCAAGTTCAACTGGTCCAAACGCTACTACGTTTTTTGGGAAGCCCGGATGCGTCACCATTTACCCCGCTCACTTCCAGTCTGAATTGCTATAATTCGAATTTGAGAAATTTTATTTGAAGATTTGATTTTTTTAAATCTGACTTTTTTAACCTGTAAATCCAAATTATAAAATCCAACTGCTAAATTCACCTGTAATTAAATTAAAAACTAAGGAGTCATAATTTAAACATTCAAATGAATGAAAAACACTAACTAAAAAATCAGATATTCTGAATTAACATTCAAATTCTACTGACAACTGTCTGTCTCCATATTAAACGGTAAGGCACACATAAGGAAGTCGCTTCACAATATAGTATTACTAACCCTAACCCAAAGACCGGACAGCAGACCCTCACACCTCCACACGCCTTACCACTGCAGAGACTAAGTGGTATTTCAGTTGTTTCTTGTCTTGTCCTTCCAGGAGTCTTCTTCAGTACAAAACATTATTAATGCCATCATTCTCCGAGTCAGACAACTGATGCCATCTTCCTTTTCCCATGACTGGGATGATATGCTCAGTTCTTCTTTTTGTTCTGCCATCCTAAGAGATCCCTTCATATAATTCCACATCTTGTAACTGTCCCTCAGCAAATCCTGAGAGAGGGAATACCAGCACTGAAGCAAGATATTTACTTACCGTCTACTTTTTATTGCAGTGTGCGATACACTAACGGCAGTCATGCTTACAGTTCTGTTTTGTTTAATGTGATACTCTTGGGGTTTGTGGAAGACCCCAAGCGCACGACACCAGACAGAGATGGGGTTAGCCGAAAACTGGCGTACTTTATTCAAACATAGGAAGGCAATGAGCGACAAGGAAAAAACGGAAAGTCCAAGGGGGAAAAAACTCGCGGGTAATCCAAACGGGAACACGGCAGGATACTTCCACAGGGAAACCTTGCAAGGGAAAAACATGAACCAAGGGCTGGGATGAGTTCGTAGAGAAAAGGACCGTGAGAGGAGAGTCGCCGCTACTGCGGGGAGGTTACAACACGAACTGACAACGGGCACGTGGGAGGCCACCAAACTTAAGCCCGGCCCTGATGACTAAGCCCGGCCCTGACGAGCCGATTGGCTGCCGGCGTGGGGTGGGCGGGCCACGCCCGGCGCGGAATGGGCGGGCCACGGCGCGGAGTGGGCGGGTCACTGCGCGGAATGGGCGGGCCACTGCGCGGGGTGGGCGGGCCACGGCGCGGAATGGGCGGGCCACAGCGCGGGGTGGGCGGGCCACGGCGCGGAATGGGCGGGCCACGGCGCGGGGTGGGCGGACCACGGCGCGGAGTGGGCGAGCCATAACAGATACGCTGACATTTAGCGTGTTGTTTAAAAATACCTTCTTACTGAAAGCTTCGAAGAATGAAGTTTAACTTCTTGTATATAAAGTTGGTAGATGGAGATGTCAGCTTTAATGCTGTGTTGCACTACAGTCACTGTGTTGGGCTACATGGCACATTTTTAAATGAAAGTTTGTCAAATGTTTGACCTGTCTTGTGTTCAACTTGACTTTCCTAAGGAAAATAAAGTTTGCAGAGACTCATTATAGAGTTACCTCTGCAGCCTTGCTTTACTGTGTGACAGATTAGTTTGAGGGCGTCTGTTGATCCTGATTATTGATACCATTCATTATTTTCTGTTTCATTTCTTCCTCAACTTTGGGCTGCTCCCATTAGGGGGCGCCACAGCGGATCATCCGTTTCCATCTCTTCCTGTCCTCTGCATCTTCCTCTCTAACACCAGCCACCTGCATGTCCTCCCTCATCACATCCATAAACCTCCTCTTTGGCCTTCCTCTTCTCCTCTTCCCTGGCAGCTCCATATTCAGCATCCTTCTCCCAGTATACCCAGCATCTCTCCTCCACACATGTCCAAACCATCTCAGTCTTGTCTCTCTTGCTTGTCTCCAAACCGTCCAACCTGAGCTGTCCCTCTAATATACTCGTTCCTAATCCTGTCTTCTTCATCACTCCCAATGAAAATCTTCTTCTCCACCCACTCCACCCTGCCCGTACTCTCTTCTTCACCTCTCTTCCACTCTTACTTTGGACAGTTGACCCCAAGTATTTAAACTCATATGCCTTCGTCACCTCCACTCC
>JAJHIY020000523.1:5000-70000 GCA_022114975.2 Lampris megalopsis | reverse complement strand
TGTCTCTGTCTATCTATCTATCTATCTATCTATCTATCTATCTATCTATCTATCTATCTATCTATCTATCTACCTGTCTGTCTGTCTGTCTGTCTCTGTCCATCTATCTATCTATCTATCTATCTATCTATCTATCTATCTATCTATCTATCTATCTGTCTGTCGGTCGGTCAGATGGTCGGTAGGCCAGCCGGTCTGTCTGTCTGTCTGTCTGTCTGTCTGTCTATCTATCTATCTATCTATCTATCTATCTATCTATCTATCTATCTATCTATCTATCTATCTATCTATCTATCTATCTATCTATCTATCTATCTATCGGGCAGGCGGTCTATCTGTCTGTCTGTCTGTCTGTCTATCTATCTATCTATCTATCTATCTATCTATCTATCTATCTATCTATCTATCTATCTATCTATCTATCTATCTATCTATCTATCTATCTATCTATCTATCTATCTGTCTGTCTGTCTGTCTGTCTCTGTCTATCTATCTGTCTGTCGGTCGGTCAGATGGTCGGTAGGCCAGACGATCTATCTATCTATCTATCTATCTATCTATCTATCTATCTATCTATCTATCTGTCTGTCTGTCTGTCTGTCTGTCTGTCTGTCTGTCTGTCTGTCTGTCTGTCTGTCTGTCTGTCTGTCTGTCTCTATCTATCTATCTGTCTGTCTGTCTGTCTGTCTGTCTGTCTGTCTGTCTATCTGTCTATCTGTCTATCTATCTATCTATCTATCTATCTATCTATCGTCTGTCTATCTATCTATCTATCTATCTATTGTCTGTCTATCTATCTAGCTATGTACATAGTAATGAAGTACTTGGTGTACTGTGCTTTAGATTGCGGTGGTTCGAACTCCTCCCAGGTCTCCCACTGCTCTCCGTGGTCGAACGCCCCCCCTTCCAACTTACCCGATGCCCAACCTGAAGAACATCAAGTCCAAGGTCGGCTCAACTGAGAACATCAAACACAAGCCGGGAGGAGGCAAGGTACTCCACCCACCAGCTCACACAGCGCCACCCCTGGCGTTGCTTGGGACTACATCCTCATGCAACACCACTCAGCCAATACACACCACCGTGATGTGGATCCGAGTTGTGATGTTGTACCACACAAATACACACCAACACCGACACACCAACACACACCCCCCGGTTACTACACACACAGCACCAACACACCAACACACACACCCTGTCACTAAACACACAACACCAACACACCAACACACACACCCCCGGACACTATACACACAACACCAACACACCAACCCCCCGGTCACTACACACACAACACCAACACACCAACACACACACACCTCGGTCACTACACACACAACACCAACACACCAACACACCAACACACACACCCCCGGACACTACACACACAACACCCACACACACCCCCCGGTCACTACACACACAACACCAACACACCAACACACACACCCCCCGGTCACTACACACACAACACCAACACACCAACCCCCCGGTCACTACACACACAACACCAACACACCAACACACACACATCTTGGTCACTACACACACAACACCAATACACCAACCCCCCCGGTCACTTGCTTGCTGGTTGTCCATGGTGCCCGATGATGACCATCTTCTTCTATTTGTGGGTCCTTTGAGGACTCAGGTAGCAGAAGATACCTGCGCAGCAGAGATGGTTTTTAAAGTGGCATGGGGGGTGGTGCGCTTCTCCCAACGCCACATGACTTGATTGTAGAGGAGATGGTTCCGATGGCAAGGGGGATCCCTAGACGACCGGCACCTCCACACAACTGCAGGGGGCTGCCGGAAATCCAGTTTTTCGGAAACCGCCTCGAAGCGTGCCGCCACAGCTTGCTTTTCTGTTGGGGTGAGCTCCCTTAGCCTTATGTCTTCGAGACTCACCCACAAGGCAGCGGGGCAGTGGTATATAGGTGCCAGGGCGTGTCCACCAGGGTGGGCCTGCACACCATATCTCTGGGGCCCGCTGCTGCTCCGAGATCCCCTGCCAAGTTAGCCTGGGGCCGCAAGACCCCAGTTACCACGTGTGGCCACGGGGAGGCCTGGCAGGAGTCTTGGTGAAGGAGAGGCTATGTACTGGCAAGGGAAGGCTTACACGCTAGCATGCTGCCCTATTCGCCACAGAGGCTAGCCAGCGGCAGGCAGCAAGCTAAGGGCAGGAAGGACACAAGCGGGTTGGAAGAACACATGCACCTTCCCTCCAACTACACACTGCTGCACTAGACGCACCACAACACCCTGTGTGTATGTACACACACACACACCAACACACACACCAACACACCAACACACCAACACACAACCCCCCGGTCACTACACACACAACACCAACACACCAACACACACACACCCCCGGTCACTACACACACAACACCAACACACACCCCCCGGTCACTACACACACAACACCAACACACCAACACAAACACACCCCCGGACACTACACACACAACACCAACACACCAACACACACACCCCGGTCACTACACACACAACACAACTGGACTGGGTGGGTGTCTTGGACACCTGTCAGTAACACCATCACGTCCTACAGCTGAGTTCAGCAAGTCTCTCAGCACGCCGTCACTTGTGCAGACCTCAGTCTTCACAACTAACACCGCCCGCTCCAACCGATCTGTCATGACAGTATAAAACTAAAACCACCCGCTCTACCCAATCTATTGTGATAGTATAATCTAACACCACCCACTCTACCCTATCTGTCATGATATTATAAAACTAACACCACCCGCTCTACCCAATCTGTCATGACAGTATAAAACCAACACCACCCGCTCTACCCAATCTATTGTGATAGTATAATCTAACACCACCCACTCTACCCTATCTGTCATGATATTATAAAACTAACACCACCCGCTCTACCCGATCTGTCATGATAGTATAAAACTAACACCACCCGCTCTACCCAATCTGTCATGATAGTATAAAACTAACACCACCCGCTCTACCCAATCTGTCATGATAGTATAAAACTAACACCACCCGCTCTACCCGATCTGTCATGATAGTATAAAACTAACACCACCCGCTCCACCTGATCTGTCATGATAGTATAAACTAACACCACCTGCTCTACCCTATCTGTCATGATAGTATAAAACTAACACCACCCGCTCTACCAGATCTGTCACGATAGTATAAAACTAACACTACCCGCTCTACCCAATCTGTCATAACAGTATAAACTAACACCACCCGCTCTACCCAATCTGTCATGATAGTATAAACTAACACCACCCACTCTACCCTATCTGTCATGATAGTATAAAACTAACACCACCCGCTCTACCCAAAGACTGGTTCATCCCAAAGACCGTGTACCACACACCCGGAAAACCAATCTGGTGTATGCTGTACAATGCAATGAGGATTGCACTGACCTATACATAGGAGAAACCAAACAACCACTACACAAACGGATGGCCCAACACAGAAGGCCAAACTCTTCAGGACAAGACTCAGCAGTCTATCTACACCTAAAGGAGAAGACACACTCCTTCGAGGACAGCAACGTACACGTTTTGGACAGAGAAGATAGATGGTTTGAAAGAGGGGTGAAGGAAGCCATCTATGTGAAACTGGAAAAACCATCCCTCAACAGAGGAGGAGGTCTGCGACACCACCTATCTCCCACTTACAATGCCGTCCTTTCATCTCTACCCAGGAGACTCAAGAAGCCTAGCCTCCAAGAACAGCAGTCGCTCACTAACGGCTCCAACCACTCTCATGACCACTGAATAATGAAGTCGAAACTAACACCCCCAACGACCGTCGCTGCTAAACATCAGAACACAAAGAGCCACGCACATCAATACCTCTGACAATGACGGGCGTTGCTACACATTGGAACACAAAAGAGCCACGCACATCAATAGCTCTGAGAATGACTCCAAAGAGGATAAATATCTGAGTCTCATCAGCAGCCAGTCAGACTAGCTTGGTCTAGTCAGAAAGGCCCGAACTGAGGAAGCCTCTTGGATGAGAGGCGAAACGTCTTCACGGATATATACCAAGTCCAGTAGCACTCGATTCAACTCCTTTGGATAACCATGACCTGGATGAATGAGAACATTCATAGACATGTTCCCCTCATACATGTTGTATTTATTTGTTCTCCTCAAACCTGTTGTACTTATTTGTATTTATTTGCCTTATGTGTTCTGTGGAGTGTTTGTGTGTTTAAATGTTGCCGCTGCTACACAACAATTGTCACTCTGGGGACAAATAAAACCTACTTGACTTGACTGAGCAACGTTAGGATTGCACTCATCTAACACAATATGTCAACTTTACACCCACACCAAGGCTCATACCCTTGACTTAGTTTGCTGTTCCACCATCACACAATATTGCATCATATGGGAGGCACAGTGGCCCAGTGGTCAGCACTGTTGCCTCACAGCAAGAAGGTCCTGGGTTTGAACCCCAGGCCATCCCAGGTCCTTTCTGTGTGGAGTTTGCATGTTCTCCCCGTGTCTGCGTGGGTTTCCTCCGGGGGCTCCGGTTTCCTCCCACCATCAAAAAGACATGCATGTTAATACTGCTGCATGTGCCCCTGAGCAAGGCAATGGAAAGAACAACTGGAGCACCTTTCCATCTATACCCATATTAAGTTTCAGTTGTCGAGATGCCCCAGGACGCTGAGGTGCCACCATTGACTCAACTCCATCCAATTCACATTTCTCTTGTCAGTGTCCCTCTTTTGCGAGGTCCAGAAGCTCACTCGATAATAACAAATTAAAGCAGACCAGAAATGGTCAACTCCTTTTCCCCAGTAGGTCACTTTCAAATATACATTGCCTGCAGTTCACAGGGTCCAGGTCAGCCTGGTCTGAAGATGTATGAACTCTCCCTGAAACATCATCTATCTCCAAGAATATGGTAGTAAACTGCCTCCATTGGGGTCAGATTTTGGCCACTTTAACTGTCTCAACAGAACAGCTGTTGATTTAGTACTGCAGATGCGGCTCATAAAGGGGACTATATAGATCAAGACATCTGAGTGTTGATATACAGAACATAAAATCTACTATAAATACAATCTACTATTACTGCTGCCATTAGGAGGCGCCACATTGAATCATCCGTTTCCATCTCTTCCTGTCCTCTGCATCTTCCTCTGTCACACCAGCCACCTGCATGTCCTCCCTCACCACATCCATAAACCTCCTCTTTGGCCTTCCTCTTCTCCTCTTCCCTGGCAGCTCCATATTCAGCATCCTTCTCCCAGTATACCCAGCATCTCTCCTCCACACATGTCCACACCATCTCAATCTTGTCTCTCTTGCTTTGTCTCCAAACCGTCCAACCTGAGCTGTCCCTCTAGTATACTCGTTCCTAATCCTGTCCTCCTTCATCACTCCCAGTGAAAATCTTATCATCTTCATCTCTGCCACCTCCAGCTCCACCTCCTGTCCTTCTTCATCAGTGCCACTGTCTCCAAACCATATAACATAGCTGGTCTCACAACCATCTTGTAAACCTTCCCTTTAACTCTTGCTGGTACCCTTCTGTCACACATCACTCCTGACACTCTTCTCCACCCACTCCACCCTGCTTGCATCCTCACCATTCCACTGTCCTCCCTCTCATTCACACATAGGTATTCCGTCTTGCTCCTACTGACTTTCATTCCTCTTCTCTCCAGTGCATACCTCCACCTCTCCAGGCTCTCCTCCACCTGCACCCTACGCACACCACAGATCACAATGTCATCCGCAAACATCATCGTCCACAGAGACTCCTGCCTGATCTCGTCCGTCAACCTGTCCATCACCATTGCAAACAGGAAAAAGCTCAGAGCCGATCCTTGATGTAATCCCACCTCCACCTTGAACCCATCTGTTATTCCAACCACCCACCTCACCACTGTCACACTGCCCTCATACATATCCTGCAACACTCCTACATACTTCTCTGCCACTCCCGACTTCCTCATACAATACCACACCTCCTCTCTCGGCACCCTGTCGTGGCTGTGTAGGTTTGCACATACATGGAATGTGACTCTAGTTTCGAGGCTCTCTCTGTGTACTTAACACAGAATAACACGACAACACAATAATCTTCACACGTAACACAAAGACTGACTATGTAATAAAGCAGTTAAAGCGAAAAATGTCCCTATGCTGATCTGAACTGCCGGGCCTCTTAGAAATTGTGTTCCTTTGTGGTTTCCTGTCAAAGGTCAGATAATTTACAACTTGAGTAAAACGGTCTCTCTGTCTGTCGGTCTGTCTGTTCTCTCCCTCTCTGTCTGTCGGTCTGTCTCTCTGTCTTTCTGTCTGTCTGTCTGTATGTTCTCTCCCTCTCTCCCTCTCTGTCTGTCTGTCTCTCTGTCTGTCTGTCTGTTCTCTCCCTCTCTCCCTCTCTCTCTGTCTGTCTGTCTGTTCTCTCCCTCTCTGTCTGTCGGTCTGTCTGTCTGTTCTCTCCCTCTCTGTCTGTCTGTTCTCTCTGTCTGTCTGTCTGTCTGTCTGTCTGTCTGTCTGTCTGTCTGTCTGTCTGTCTGTTCTCTCCCTCTCTCCCTCTCTGTCTGTCGGTCTGTCTGTCTGTTCTCTCCCTCTCTCCCTCTCTGTCTGTCTGTTCTCTCTGTCTGTCTGTCTGTCTGTTCTCTCCCTCTCTCCCTCTCTGTCTGTCGGTCTGTCTGTCTGTTCTCTCCCTCTCTCCCTCTCTGTTCTCTCTGTCTGTCTGTCTGTCTGTCTGTCTGTCTGTCTGTTCTCTCCCTCTCTCCCTCTCTGTCTGTCTGTCGGTCTGTCTGTCTGTCTGTCTGTTCTCTCCCTCTCTCCCTCTCTGTCTGTCTGTTCTCTCTGTCTGTTCTCTCTGTCTGTCGGTCTGTCTGTCTGTCTGTCTGTCTGTCTGTTCTCTCCCTCTCTCCCTCTCTGTCTGTCGGTCTGTCTGTCTGTCTGTCTGTCTGTTCTCTCCCTCTCTGTCTGTCTGTTCTCTCTGTCTGTCTGTCTGTCTGTTCTCTCCCTCTCTCCCTCTCTGTCTGTCTGTTCTCTCTGTCTGTCTGTTCTCTCCCTCTCTCCCTCTCTGTCTGTCTGTCTGTCTGTCTGTCTGTCTGTCTGTCTGTTCTCTCCCTCTCTGTCTGTCGGTCTGTCTTTCTGTCTGTCTCTCTGTCTGTCTGTTCTCTCCCTCTCTGTCTGTCGGTCTGTCTATGTCTGTATGTTTGTCTGTTCTCTCTCTTTCTGTCTGTCTCTCTGTCTGTCTGTTCTCTCTCTTTCTGTCTGTCGGTCTGTCTCTGTCTGTCTCTCTCTCTCGCTCTGTCTCTCTCACTGTCTGTCTGTCGGTCTGTCTATGTCTGTATGTTTGTCTGTCTCTCTGTCTGTCGGTCTGTCTATGTCTGTATGTTTCTCTCCCTCTCTGTCTGTCGGTCTGTCTCTGTCTGTCTCTCTCTCTCACTCTCTTTCTGTCTGTCGGTCTGTCTCTGTCTGTCTCTCTCTCTCGCTCTGTCTCTCTCACTGTCTGTCTGTCTGTCTGTTCTCTCTCTTTCTGTCTGTCGGTCTGTCTCTCTCACTGTCTGTCTGTCTGTCTGTCTGTGTCTCTCTGCAGGTGCAGATTACCCAGAAGAAAATGGATTTGAGTAATGCGACTTCAAAGTGTGGCTCCAAGGAAAACATCCACCACAAACCAGGTCTGTAGAAGTTCACACACACACACATACACACACACTCAAACACGCACACACACACGCGCGCACACACACGCACACACACAAACACACGCGCGCACACACACGAACACACACGCAAACACGCACACACGCACACACAAACACGCACACACACAAACACACGCATGCACACACACACATACACACGCACTCACACACCCACACTCACAAACACACACACGCACGCACACACACACAAACACACACGCGCGCGCGCACGCACTCACACATGCAAATGCACGCGCAAACACAAGTACACACATACACACTCACACACACGTGTAATTAGTGAATATTATACTGCGATGGAGGGATGTTTTTGTAGACTGCACAGTTTTTTTTACTGTTGTTAGTGTGATAGTACTAAAATATCAGTGTATTTACTGTTAGTGTGATAGTATAGTAGAATATCAGTGTATTTACTGTTAGTGTGATAGTATAGTAAAATATCAGTGTATTTACTGTTAGTGTGATAGTACTAAAATATCAGTGTATTTACTGTTAGTGTGATAGTACTAAAATATCAGTGTATTTACTGTTAGTGTGATAGTATAGTAGAATATCAGTGTATTTACTGTTAGTGTGATAGTACTAAAATATCAGTGTATTTACTGTTAGTGTGATAGTACTAAAATATCAGTGTATTTACTGTTAGTGTGATAGTACTAAAATATCAGTGTATTTACTGTTAGTGTGATAGTATAGTAGAATATCAGTGTATTTACTGTTAGTGTGATAGTATAGTAGAATATCAGTGTATTTACTGTTAGTGTGATAGTACTAAAATATCAGTGTATTTACTGTTAGTGTGATAGTACTAAAATATCAGTGTATTTACTGTTAGTGTGATAGTACTAAAATATCATTGTATTTACCGTTAGTGTGATAGTACTAAAATATCAGTGTATTTACTGTTAGTGTGATAGTATAGTAGAATATCAGTGTATTTACTGTTAGTGTGATAGTATAGTAGAATATCAGTGTATTTACTGTTAGTGTGATAGTACTAAAATATCAGTGTATTTACTGTTAGTGTGATAGTACTAAAATATCAGTGTATTTACTGCTAGTGTGATAGTATAGTAGAATATCAGTGTATTTACTGTTAGTGTGATAGTACTAAAATATCAGTGTATTTACTGTTAGTGTGATAGTATAGTAGAATATCAGTGTATTTACTGTTAGTGTGATAGTACTAAAATATCAGTGTATTTACTGTTAGTGTGATAGTACTAAAATATCAGTGTATTTACTGTTAGTGTGATAGTACTAAAATATCATTGTATTTACTGTTAGTGTGATGGTACTAAAATATCAGTGTATTTACTGTTAGTGTGATAGTATAGTAGAATATCAGTGTATTTACTGTTAGTGTGATAGTACTAAAATATCAGTGTATTTACTGTTAGTGTGATAGTACTAAAATATCAGTGTATTTACTGTTAGTGTGATAGTACTAAAATATCAGTGTATTTACTGTTAGTGTGATAGTATAGTAGAATATCAGTGTATTTACTGTTAGTGTGATAGTATAGTAGAATATCAGTGTATTTACTGTTAGTGTGATAGTATAGTAGAATATCAGTGTATTTACTGTTAGTGTGATAGTATAGTAGAATATCAGTGTATTTACTGTTAGTGTGATAGTACTAAAATATCAGTGTATTTACTGTTAGTGTGATAGTACTAAAATATCAGTGTATTTACTGTTAGTGTGATAGTACTAAAATATCAGTGTATTTACTGTAAGTGTGATAGTACTAAAATATCAGTGTATTTACTGTTAGTGTGATAGTATAGTAGAATATCAGTGTATTTACTGTTAGTGTGATAGTATAGTAGAATATCAGTGTATTTACTGTTAGTGTGATAGTACTAAAATATCAGTGTATTTACTGTTAGTGTGATAGTACTAAAATATCAGTGTATTTACTGTTAGTGTGATAGCACTAAAATATCAGTGTATTTACTGTTAGTGTGATAGTACTAAAATATCAGTGTATTTACTGTTAGTGTGATAGTATAGTAGAATATCAGGGTATTTACTGTTAGTGTGATAGTACTAAAATATCAGGGTATTTACTGTTAGTGTGATAGTACTAAAATGTCAGTGTATTTACTGTTAGTGTGATAGTACTAAAATATCAGTGTATTTACTGTTAGTGTGATAGTATAGTAGAGTATCGGTATATTTACTGTTAGTGTGATAGTATAGTAGAGTATCAGTGTATTTACTGTTAGTGTGATAGTATAGTAGAATATCAGTGTATTTACTGTTAGTGTGATAGTACTAAAATATCAGTGTATTTACTGTTAGTGTGATAGTACTAAAATATCAGTGTGTTTACTGTTAGTGTGATAGTATAGTAGAATATCAGGGTATTTACTGTTAGTGTGATAGTACTAAAATATCAGTGTATTTACTGTTAGTGTGACAGTACTAAAATATCAGTGTATTTACTGTTAGTGTGATAGTATAGTAGAATATCAGTGTATTTACTGTTAGTGTGATAGTATAGTAGAATATCAGTGTATTTACTGTTAGTGTGATAGTACTAAAATATCAGTGTATTTACTGTTAGTGTGATAGTACTAAAATATCAGTGTATTTACTGTTAGTGTGATAGTACTAAAATATCAGTGTATTTACTGTTAGTGTGATAGTATAGTAGAATATCAGTGTATTTACTGTTAGTGTGATAGTATAGTAGAATATCAGTGTATTTACTGTTAGTGTGATAGTATAGTAGAATATCAGTGTATTTACTGTTAGTGTGATAGTATAGTAGAATATCAGTGTATTTACTGTTAGTGTGATAGTACTAAAATATCAGTGTATTTACTGTTAGTGTGATAGTACTAAAATATCAGTGTATTTACTGTTAGTGTGATAGTACTAAAATATCAGTGTATTTACTGTTAGTGTGATAGTACTAAAATATCAGTGTATTTACTGTTAGTGTGATAGTATAGTAGAATATCAGTGTATTTACTGTTAGTGTGATAGTATAGTAGAATATCAGTGTATTTACTGTTAGTGTGATAGTACTAAAATATCAGTGTATTTACTGTTAGTGTGATAGTACTAAAATATCAGTGTATTTACTGTTAGTGTGATAGTACTAAAATATCAGTGTATTTACTGTTAGTGTGATAGTATAGTAGAATATCAGTGTATTTACTGTTAGTGTGATAGTATAGTAGAATATCAGTGTATTTACTGTTAGTGTGATAGTACTAAAATATCAGTGTATTTACTGTTAGTGTGATAGTACTAAAATATCAGTGTATTTACTGTTAGTGTGATAGTACTAAAATATCAGTGTATTTACTGTTAGTGTGATAGTATAGTAGAATATCAGTGTATTTACTGTTAGTGTGATAGTATAGTAGAATATCAGTGTATTTACTGTTAGTGTGATAGTATAGTAGAATATCAGTGTATTTACTGTTAGTGTGATAGTACTAAAATATCAGTGTATTTACTGTTAGTGTGATAGTACTAAAATATCAGTGTATTTACTGTTAGTGTGATAGTATAGTAGAATATCAGTGTATTTACTGTTAGTGTGATAGTACTAAAATATCAGTGTATTTACTGTTAGTGTGATAGTACTAAAATATCAGTGTATTTACTGTTAGTGTGATAGTATAGTAGAATATCAGTGTATTTACTGTTAGTGTGATAGTATAGTAGAATATCAGTGTATTTACTGTTAGTGTGATAGTATAGTAGAATATCAGTGTATTTACTGTTAGTGTGATAGTATAGTAGAATATCAGTGTATTTACTGTTAGTGTGATAGTATAGTAGAATATCAGTGTATTTACTGTTAGTGTGATAGTACTAAAATATCAGGGTATTTACTGTTAGTGTGATAGTACTAAAATGTCAGTGTATTTACTGTTAGTGTGATAGTACTAAAATATCAGTGTATTTACTGTTAGTGTGATAGTACTAGACCGCAGGTATGAATCCTATAAGACACTGAACAGCAGCTTTGGATTTCTAAATAAAATTCACATCATCTCATCTCAAGAACTTCGTTCTGCAGCTACACTGCTTCTTCAGATCAAACATCATGCAGATTTATAGGAGGACTCTGTTGATGAAATAGAGCAGTTCAAAGAATTCATCAGAAACGAAGAAAATACAAGTGCGCTGGCCTTGCTTCAATTAATAAGGAGGAGGAACCTGTCATCAGTTTTTCCAAACATGGATGTAGCCTTCAGGATTTATTTAACTCTCCCTGTAACCAATGCCTCTGGAAAGCGCGCCTTTTCAAAACTTGGACTTGTCAAGAACAGACTGCACTCTACAATGAGACAAGAAAGACTCAGCCACTTAACACTGATGTAATTGAAAAGTGACGTTGTTAGAGTCCTGGACTTCACTGCTCTAATCAAAGACTTTGCCACGCGTAAAACCAGGAAGAAGTTTTAAGGGTAAGAAAAGACTTTAATACCTGCGGTTGTTACTGATTGATTTATTCGTGCAATATTCTTATGTTTGCACTACTTTTGAGTGGCGGAACACTGGACAGAAGGATGCATGCCGGCTTCACTTGCCAGTGTTGTATGAGTTTGTTTTTGGACACTGGACATTTTATTGTGGCCATTTAGACTGTATGGCACTTGAACTTACTAGGCAAAGCAAAAGGCTTCCTTTCTTCTGTGTGTGTGTGTGTGTGTGTGTGTGTGTGTGTGTGTGTGTGTGTGTGTGTGTGTGTGTGTGTGTGTGTGTGTGTGTGTGTGCGTGCGTGCGTGTGTGCGTGTGTGAACTGCTATGAGAGGAAGGATAAGTGGAATTAGTAGAGGGAGAAGTTGGCTGCTTCTCTCTCAAACCAGCAGTTTGCAGTGTGTTAACATGTGTATCAGATATTGTGATATGAGACTAGATATGTTGCCTTAGAGTTTGTGATATGGCATAAGTGTTATCTTTCCCTGGTTTTAAATGCTGCATTACAATAAAGTGAATTAATCTTCTGAATTTACCAGACTGTTCTATTATTTGCCTTTACTCACTTAGACATTATATCCATCATCAAAAATCTCATTGTGTTATAAAATAAAACTGCAGTCTTAAGTGACTGTTGATGGGGGGGGGGGGGTCTTGAAAAACTCATAGCCCTGGGCCCATGTTACTTTAATCCGGCCTTGGTATTACAGTATTACTGTATTACAGTATGGTACGGTGGCACGGGCAGTCAAACACGGAAAATTGTCAACAAAATCATAGGCAACCCACCCCCCTCAGTTGAATCTCTACATACTAACCAGACTGTAAAGCGAGCAAAGAAGATCCCCTCTGACCCCTCACATCCTGCTCATCACCTATTCCAGCTCCTTCCCTCAGGGAGGCGCTACAGGTCACTGTCCACTAACACTTAACACTTCACAAACAGTATTCCCCCCCCCCCCCAGCTATCAGGACTGTGAATTCCTCCCTATTGTCCCTCCTCACGCACCACTGGCATAAACACCACCATTCCCCTGATTATGCAAAGGAATTGATTCAAGTGCAACTGGACTTGGTCTATATCCGTATATGGTATATTCACGGATATAGACCAAGCCCAGTTGCACTTGAATCAATTCCTTTGGATAACCATGACCTGGATGAATGAGAACATTCACAGACATTCCCCTGATTGTTATGCAGGATATGTTTGTTTCTGTTACTGTGTAACTGTATTGTTACGGTGTAACTGCGTTGTTATTATGGTGTAACTGCGTTGTTATTATGGTGTAACTGTATTGTTACGGTGTAACTGTATTGTTACGGTGTAACTGTATTGTTACGGTGTAACTGCGTTGTTATTATGGTGTAACTGTATTGTTATTGTGTAACTGTATTGTTACGGTGTAACTGTATTGTTATGGTGTAACTGCGTTGTTATTATGGTGTAACTGTATTGTTATTGTGTAACTGTATTGTTACGGTGTAACTGTATTGTTACAGTGTAACTGTATTGTTATGGTGTAACTGCGTTGTTATTATGGTGTAACTGTATTGTTATTGTGTAACTGTATTGTTCATGACAATATGTGGAGTGTCTGTTGTTGTGCATGTATGTGTTGTGCTGCAGAGTTTAATGTGTACCGAAAACAAATGCCACCGGCCTTGGTCACGTGGCTAATGAAACTATCTATCTAATCTAAGGAAGCATGCCACGGACATGGGCGCAACAAGTCCGTGCATGCTGGGGTGGCCTCCAGCGCCTTGCCTGTGGCCCCCCGGGGGCCACAGGCAAGGCGGCTTGTTACGCGTTGACCTGAGTCACGTGAGTGGACGTAGTTCGTCGTGTTGTTTGATTAAATGTAGTTCGCTCCGACTAGAGCTTCGCCTGTCGTCTTCTTGTTCCACAACGTAACATGGTTGTGTCAGGAAGGGCATCCGACGTAAAATTGTTCCAACTCAGAATGTGGATTAACAAGAGCGTACCGGGTCGGTGGAGGCCTGGGTTACCGATGACCGACATTGTTGCCGTTCCCTCACGGGTACCGATGGAAACGATACGATCCGCTGTGGCGACCCCCGACAAACAGGGAACCAGCTGGAAAAAAGAAGAGACGAAGAAGTAGGCGGAGCCTATGCATATATATATATATACACACGTGGATTGGCCGCTGCTGTACGTCGCCGCTATGCGTCTGCCCGTCCGCCATATTGAAGCGGTCAATATCCGGAAGTAAACCAATATAATGTGTATTGAGAGCTGCAGACTTCTCTACATAAATTGACTGTAACTCGCTTAATTCTAAACCGATTTTCTCGAAATTTTGTTTGATATAAACGTGAGGAATTCGTAAATGATACTGGTTACTTGGAATTAAAGTTACTGGGGGGTAGTTCTAATCACTACTTTGCCAAAACAAAACAACAACTATTTTTGTTCCCCATGACTCCAGTTAAGAGAACATCCAGTCAGTTGATCCGAGGCAAATACAGTATGATAAGTCCACTTCAGCAAGCTCCAGTACACATAAATTGTTCATCTCAAATATTTTATTTCCCTGTAAAAGATTCAACAGTCTTTCCACACCACACTGACAAGAACTTGCTTACATAAGTTTGCTCACATAAGTTTGCCGTATGAACAAGTGCAATAAAACTGGAAGTCCAGTTTAACACATATTTGGAAAATAAAGACAGATGTTAAATTAAAAATTGAAATGAATCTGGAGAGAATTACAACATTAAGATGTGACATAAAAAGCTGACACTGTTCCCAAGCTGGGTCATTGACGAAGGTTTCTGTCATCTGGCTGTTCTAATTTGGGAATTTCTTTTTCATTGTGTACAGAATGATTATTATAATTAGCTACTATAATATACTAATAATCAGTTTTCTATTAAATAAAGATGATCTATACTGTGGAATACCTACTATTTCACTATTACCAAACAATCATCAACATTTTCAAAATCCAAGCTTAGGATCTCCCTACTGAATCAAATATACACATAGCCCACACAACCTGTCCTGACTTTACGAAATAACATATATACACACATGCACATATACTTCATCATTTACACTTTTCTTCTTGTGCTCTGTTTCAATGTCAATTGCATTTATCATCATCACTATCACTATCTATTTTATTTAGATTTTTTTTGTTTTATACGCCATCATTTACACTTCTTTTTATGCTGTTTTGCATTATTTATTGTATATATTTATCATCACTATCACTATTGTATTTTGATTTGTTTTATCTTGTGAGGCATCTGTGTCTCTTATTTAATTATACGCTTTGATGTACAGTAACATGTGACCTCAGAACCTTTTGTTATAAGGATTAGTATCCCTGAAACAGTATCACTTCAGACAGCTTCTTTCGGAAGCTACCACTTTGCAATTGCAGAGTGTGACGTTTGGCAATGTGGTACTGCCTCAATTTGTGGAATGTGCTGACAACTAATGACAGGATGGAAAAGTGGTGGTTGTCAATGCCGCCCTGAGTTTCAACTATATGGTCACCAAGACTGAACACATCCTCTGAACCTATGTCGGACCGGACCATGTGGTTGACAAGGGAAACGTTGCATTGATGAGCTGCTGATGTAAAGTTGGTGGTTTGTCGAATGCAGCACTCTGCTGAGCGGATCACATCAACAGTGCCTACAGATGGAATCATCAAACCCCCATTGTTCTTCAAGGTCAACAGGTGGTAGCTTTCTGAAAATGATGCTGGTACAGCAACAGACACCAAACTGTTTCGGCACACATCACATGGAAGCTGCTTCATCACCTGTCGTACAACAAACCCTCCTATGTACATCAGTGCATTCTCCGTCAGACCTCCGAAGTGAGTTGGCAGGTAACTGGTCCAGGATGATACTACAGACCACATCCTCAAATGGAGAGGAGGCCGTGTCAGAGTCATTAGCCGGCACTACAGATGACATGTCCACAGCAGACAAGGACACCATCTCATCCTGAGCCGTCACATTGCCAGTGTTCCCCGGAGAAACCCCACAGCGGACCATTACATACATTTTATTTCTGTCTCCTTTCATGATCCTTGGCGTTTCTCAACTGCCTCTGCAGCTCCTTAACTCTCGCTTCAGCCTCAGCTAACTTATATTTAACTTGGTCAGGGTCAAGGGCATAATGATGATCCTATAAAATATAGCATTTGTTGGGTAAGCACTATACAACACAACTAAGTATATTGCAAAAGTTCTGTGGATAAGAACTGCTTTGTTACACTTACTGAGGTCGAGGAGTTCTGTGGTTCAGGAGATTCAGACACAGGATCATCACTTGTCTCACCAGCTTGTGTTGATGTCCTAGTTGACCCGGCTTTAGAGATCATGTACTGTGTATGCTCATCATCCCAATCAGTTTCCATTATTAACACTGTTTACCACAAATAACACTATAATCTTATGACTTAAAAATACACTAACCTTGTTCAGATGGTCTGGAAAGGATGCAAAAACTGAGGGGATCACACATTCCTTCACACGCACAGTTTGCCCAGTTCTGTCACAATCATCTGCCTTGAAATGACAGCTGCAGAGGACTGTAGTATCTGTAGGCTCAAAATCCTTCTGTCTAACAGCCGTGGCCCAAGCTTTCCTCAGTCCAGGATTTTTTTGGGGAACTTTTGACAATAACAAGGCCATCTCAATATTACTTCTGGCATGTAGCTGAATGGTGCAGCAGTACATTAAGGTAGCAGCATAAATGTGGCTTAGTAGATCTAGCTAGCTAGCTAATTTAAACTTGGTAACTTGTATAATCTCATGAGCACAAACACATTCCAGATGATACTTTTCTATAAAATAAATTATACAACTAATGAGATGAGGCGTAGCTAAATATCACGTTTACCCATAGTTGTATTAGTGCTTCAGTAAGTTAGCTAACTAGCTAGACAGCCATGTTTCCATTAGGTAGCTAGCTAACGTTAGCTAACGTTATGACGGTGTCAGGTAATTTCAGAATAGTTTGAGGTGATATTTCACGTTCACTGCCTTCCAAAACAGTAAAATATTGTTATATAAAGTTATTGTTCGTAAAATTGCCTCTTACTTGTGAAAAGTGATCCCGTGTTGCCTGTTTTTAACGTTTCTTCTGTTCGAACAGACAAACGCAGCACACGCCTGAGGCATTTTTCTATCAACTCAACGACTCTTGACCGCCCCAATATGACATTTACAGCGGCGGCAGAGTATTGTAGCGAATTAGGGGGGCAGCCCGGGAACTGTCGCCACAGCCGGGACGCGAACCCGTATCTCCCACTCCGCAAGCGACACTATTTTTCTTGGTTAAACTACGGTAGGCCTAATTCATGCAGTGGTTGGGCTTGAATCAATGTCAAAATTTCAATGTGAATAAATACACAATGGAATAGCGCCCCCTCCCAAACAGCTATAAATACCACGCATTAGGCTACTATGCAAGACGACTGCACCACAGACTCCCTTTTTCACACGCAATATTAGCCTACATCGAGAGTGTAACCGGTTATTTTCTTGCCCGGTGCGGGATTCGATACGGCGTGTTCTGCACCACAAGGCGACATCACTAACCGCTCGGCTAAAGTGTCAGACCCGTTAGCTTGGGACTAACGTGTTTTATTAGTAGTTTACAGTCGTCACCCTACCCGGAAGCGCGCCCTCGCGCTTTATTATTCCCGCGCTCCGAAGAGACTTCTGAGGATCTGCACACTTCCGGATCCCACCGCTGCCACCAATGTAACCGGGTATTTTCTTGCCCGGTGCGGGATTCGATACGGGGTGTACTGCACCACAAGGCGACATCGCTAGCCGAGCGGTTAGTGATGTCGCCTTGTGGTGCAGTACACCTCGTATCGAATCCCGCACCGGGCAAGAAAATACCCGGTTACAGTAGTTTACAAGAGCAACAGTCGTACAGACGGTCACCAGCCTACTACTAAGTTTAGACAGGACGGTATTCATGCTGACTCGTTCACAGGCTGCATGGAGACAGCACACACACCGCTTCTATTCTGCACGGCGGCAGCATTAAGAAACAGAACCAGAACCAGAACAAAACGTGTCACTCCGTCTGACTCACTCGCTGCACCTCGCTAAGTCTTGACAGACTGCTGCCCGGTCGCTTAGCAACCCGAGGAGGACCCAAGTCAGCTTTCCTCCAGTCATTAAACTGACCCAGAGCACAATGAACTACAAACACGTGCAAGTTAAAAACTACCATCCCCGACAGGAGAAGCGAAATAACCACAAGCGCAGCCCAAAGCTAACACCGGAAGTTAAGCTCTGCTGAACCAGGCTAGGCTAGGCTAACAAGGAGGCTGCAACACCATGGCAACAGTAAACAATGCGTCTCAGCGAAAGACCATGCTGTCAGCAGAGTTTCCGAATCAACCATGTCAGCTCATTTACAGTGTAGTCAGACTCACCGTTGACGGCTTGAGAGCAGCACAGTCCGGCGCTTCTTGTGGTTGTTGGCAAACACGTCAGTGATGTCTGGACCTCTAAGGCCTCCGTCCTTTGTTTGTTGGTGGCCAACAGGGCCGGGCTGCCGTCCCGGGCCGGGCTGCCGTCTCGGGCCGGGCTGCGGTTCGGTACAGAGTTCTGGATGGAGGCAAGAGAAGCTGCGTCCGCACGTTGCAGAGGTGACAGGCAGAGTCCGGGCGGTGCGGAAGAGTTGGTGTAAAGCGTGCTGGCAGGGCCGCATTAACGCAAGAAAGTGAGCCATGTCATCCACAGCATGTCGCTTGCTCTTCTCTCTTGCCAGCAGGCGCTCCACCTGGTGCAGCTCTGCGGTGAGGTTCTCTTCCGTCACTCCGCAGAACCGGGCCGCGGGCTGCACAGACGTCTTGTCTAGGGAAGACGCGTGTTTGGGGTGAGACTCCGGGGAGCACACCTCCAGCCTCGGCTGAGAAACCACAAGTCTGTCTGTCGATCAGCGGGTAGAAAGCGCGTGCGCACGCAGCGCATCTGGGGGGGGGGCATATGAGCGACAGGTGAGCGCTCGATGGGGCCTCGACAACACACTCGTGTAGCCGTCGAGGGCGCTGTGCCCGTCTCCTTTCCGGGGGGGGGGGGGTCCCGCACTGTACTCCGGCTTTGACGCACAGGTCCGTTGCTCGTTCCCGGGTTTCCCTCCACGACTCCTCTATCTACCGCAGAGTCCGCTAGCTCCACTGGTGTGTCCAGCTGAAGGCTGGGAGGTTGGAGCTGGTCAGACATGGCCTTTGTGGTGCGGAAGGGATCCTGGAAAAGCGTGGGGAGCAAGAAACGTGTTCATCGGTACGTCCCCTCACGGCTCTGGCCTCGGTTCTCCTCCGTGCACTGGACTGAGACAGGACATCCACGAGTGTTGCTCTAAGTGCAGGTAGTGATTGACGGACAGCCACCGACGCTGAGTACTGACGGGCCCGGCGGGTGTCGGACAGGCTCTGAAGTTCCGACTGGCGGTGCAGCTGCCATTCCTCTCCGTTTCTTGATAAATATGTCATGAGCGACCGAGTTGGAGAAAAAGTTGCACAACATTTGTACACTTGGAACAAAAGATCTGCTGCTGCCTCCACGTTGCTGACCGCATCAACCGACACTAGGTTCAGTCTGTGCGCATGCGCGGTGGACGTACAACGCACCCGGCACCTCCGGTTTAAACGTCTGCTGTACTCCGTTCTTGCAGCCCGACGTGACAGCGGCCCCGTCAGAACACACGTGTTTTGGTCAGTGCTGCCGGGCCGAGGGTCCGCTTCATGCTCTGCAGAAGCGAGTCGGCATCCGGGCCACCGGCGTGCGTGAAGTGCACGAGTTCCTCACGCGCTTCTCCTCCTTTTAAATACCGCACAGCAGCGGACACTTGTTCGCTTTTACTGATGTCTTTGCTTTCGTCAACCAGTAGG
Organism: Lampris megalopsis; assembly: GCA_022114975.2. Classification (NCBI taxonomy): domain Eukaryota; kingdom Metazoa; phylum Chordata; class Actinopteri; order Lampriformes; family Lampridae; genus Lampris; species Lampris megalopsis. The sequence goes on along the minus strand of JAJHIY020000523.1, from coordinate 49,917 downwards.
GCGAAATGTTCAGCCTCCCTGGTTTCATCACTCACTGCTCCTCTCGCCATTTCAGCCATGGTTCCAAACATCTCGTCTTGGATGTCTTTGTGCGTGGATTTGTTGTTTTTTGTTTGTTTTTTGGGGGGGTGTCAGTCCTTTTCTTTGCCGCCGTCTGGTCAAATTCGCCAATTAAGTTTAGCAGCTGCACAAAGTTGCCCTTGTTTCCAGACCCCCTCATCCTCCCGATGACCCCGCGGAGCGACGCCTTGACCTGCAGGGTAGCGTAGGGACGTCACGGCAGCTCTCGTACTCACGGTTTTCTCTCACGGCTCTTCAGCGCCCAGCGTCGGTCCTGTTGTCCAGTCTCCAGCCGTCGTTGGTTGCCAGTTTAAACTCAGCCCATGCCTCCACGGCAAACCTGTGTGCCAAACTCCCATTGTGCTTTTTTTTTGAGGGGGGGGGTGTATCTTTTTCTAATTTAATGGGTATTCAAATGTGAGCACATGTCTAAAATATAATCCCTTCTTAAAGGGTGAGGACAGCATATCTTCAACAGAGAGTTTCTTATGAAGAGATTACTGCAGGTTCTGTCGACACATGTTAAGTTGTCAGTCATGAAGGGGCGAAGTGTGGGGCTGCCAGAGGAGTAGACTGTGAGACCATCACCTGGAGCTGTATAGGGATCACACCTGCTACCACGTCATAGACCTTTACAGAGGAGGATAAACTCTATTCCAAACACAACTCATTATAATTCAATAGATTGCCTCTGTCATCCATGATGTGTGTAATGGACCAAATACCCTTCTTCCACCACTCTTCCAAAAACACAGATTTCCCCTTAAACAGGACACACCTATTATTTCAAACTGGAACTGCATGGGAAGTAAAGCTGTGTTTAAACACCAGTTTCCAATATTTCAAAACTTGTTTATGAAAGGTGGATAAACATAATGATATCTTGGACAGTTCAAAATCACAGTTTAACAGAAAAGCAACCCCTCCCAGCAGCTTGTTAAAGACTGCATTAGGAGTGGCATGCCAAAACACTGTCTCATCCACGACAAAGGCTTTCAGCCACTTCAGTTTGATCATACCATTCATCATGTCATAATCAATGAATCATACCATTCATCGTGTCAAAATCAATGGCATTCAGCCCCCCGTTTTCACAACTTTTCAACAGGTCACTTTTCCTGATATAATGACACTTGTTTTTCCAAACAAAATTGAAATTAGTTTGGTTTATGGATTTAATCATTCTTGATGAGATAGCCAATGAGTAAGCAGGATAAATAAATCTAGTGAGATTCTCCATCTTGGTGAGTAGAATTATCCCAAACAGAGTAATGTCCCTCTGTAACCAGCTGCTTAATATAGCTTTACACTTTGTAATATTACTCTGAATATTCATCTCTTCTCTTGATGCAAGGTTTTTACTTAAGCTAATGCCTAAATATTTAACCTCAGTTTTAACAGGGACACCAAATAAAGAGCTAGAATGATGCCCATGTATCGCCACAAGTTCACATTTGCTTATATTCAGAGTTAAACCTGATGCTTCGGTAAAGAGCTCAACTGATTTAAGGGCCAAGGGGATCTGGAAGGCATTTCTTAAGAAAAGCGTGGTGTCATCTGGAAGTTGGCTTATCAATAACTTGTTGCCCAAGGCCTCCAGGCCATCAATGTTATCATTTTTAATTAGAATGGAACGTAATTCTGCTACAATAATGAATAACAAAGGGGAGCTGCCACAGCCTTGCCTAATGCCCCTCTTAATACCAAATCTCGGGCAGGAGAAGAAGAAGAGGAAGAAGAAGAAGAAGGAGAAGAAGAAGAATAAGAAGAAGATTTTTTCTTTTTCTTTTTTTATTAAAAACTTCAAATAGACAAACACACCAGCAAAGCCAGTATAGTCTAAAACAACAGAGCAGGCTAAGAACAGAACATCACACATGTCAAAGACAATGAGAACACAACAAGGAAACAGAAATATTAAATTAAAACGAGATCAAATGAATAAAAAATATAATAAAATAGGACAATACAATATTCCAGGGGTTAAATTACATTAAATAGTTCAAATGCAATGAATAATTTTTGGGCATTTCTGTTTTTCATACATTTTAGAGATTTGGAAAAAGTTACTAATTCGTTTTTAAATGCTGCTAAACAGGGATGCGTTTTGCAATATTTACATTTGTGTATAAAATATTTTACCAAAATAATTACATTATTCATCAAGAATTGTAACTTTCTATCTTCCATAAACATTCCAAATTTGACACTTTCAAGTAGAAATTGAGGTAAAGCACCAATGCTAGACTTCATCCACACATACAAATTATACCAGAAATTATAACTAACGTTACAGTGGAAAAATAAAAGATCCGTTGTTTCTATGTCTGTCTTGCAAAGTTGACAAAAAAATAGTCTACATTAAAATCTAATCTTATAAATTAAAGAAGAAGAAGAAGAAGAAGAAATAAGTAGTATTTATTCTATTTTTAGGCAGTGGCACTCTTTAACCCCAGCTATGGGTTAAAGAGTGCCAAAAGAGTGCCACTGCCTAGTGGATACCTGTTGTTTTTTTGTTGCCCTTTGGTATCTGTTTAAGTCGGAGAGTACTGCTGGCGTCGTGTGTGACTGCCGTGTTGTGTCCAGCAAAACTCGGACCACGACTTTGAATCAAACTGTGTTTATTGCTGCCACAGTAAACGTCACATACACGTACAGCCTAGCATCAACCACGTCCCGTGTCACTGCCGTAAACCGACTGCCGTAAACCGGCTGTAGTAAAACTTAAAGCTGCAGTGTCCTAGACTACAGTCACACTGTTGCGACTTATACACAACATTCCCCCCCCCCCTCTACAGAATTCACCAGAACAGTGAACATGAATGAACTGTATCACAACTAGGTAAACTGGGTGGACTACCAGTTACCAGCGTAGCCATGTGGATTATTCTGCCACGCAACAGGCCACGCTCTAACTAACCTAAACGTCAGAAGTCCGTAACATAGTCTTTCAGATAGCCTGGTTGAGCCCGAGCTCGAGCTGGCCGGGCCTCATGATCAGCTGCGGGGCCCCCACCCTCAGCTGGGTGTCCCTCTGCGGGTTCTGGCTGTGCTATGGGAAAGTCACAGTCTGCCGCCATGGAACCCCAGTTCTCCGAGGCATTGGGGTGTGTGGTGTTAGGTGGAGTTACCTTGTGAAGTCGGCTGGAATGCCACCGTGACCTATCAGAGAGGCGGAATGTCGCTGCACCTAGCTGACTGGTGACCTGCAGTGGTGCCGACCAGAAGGAGAGCAATTTGTCACCCCGGTGTGGCCGACGGACCCGGACCCAGTCCAGAACTGTGAACTGTGGCGCATGCACTTTACGCCTCCTGTCAAACCGCTGTTTCATCTGACGTTGACGGCCAGTGACCCTGCTGCTGTGCTGGACCGGTGTTACCGATGCAGGTGCGGTAGCCAACTGTGCTCGCAGGCGATCCAGAGGAAGTTGGAGCTCCCGGCCTATCATGAGGTGGGCTGGTGAGCTGCCTGTGGTTGAGTGTGGTGTCGCCCGGTAGTGCAGCATGGTGTGAAGTAAAGCAGCTGAGAAAGGTAGACCGTCAGCCAGATGTGCCCTGATGCCGTTTTTTAGTGTTTTTTTTAACCTTTCCACACCCCCATTGGCTTCTGGGTGGTAAAAGGCAGTGCGAATGTGGTTGATCCCTTTGTCTGCCAGGAAAGCTGCAAAATCAGCTGAGATAAACTGCGAGCCATTATCCGTAGTGATTCTGTTAGGGATCCCCCATCTGGCGAACAGAGAGGCAAGGAAGGCAGTGACCACCTGAGTCGTGACCGAACCGATCACTTCCGGCCACTTCGAGTGGAGGTCATATGCCACCACAAGGAAGCGCTGACTATGCGGGACACCGTGGAGCTCCCCACAGATATCCACCTGGATGTGCCCCCAGGCAGTGGCAGGCCGGTGTACTGGTTGTAGTGGGGGTGGGGCCGGCGGGCCAGTCTTCCCACTGACGAGGCAGGCTGTGCAGTCTTTTACCATGGCCTCGATGTCCCTGTCAATGCCCGGCCACCACACAAGGCTCCTACAATGCTGCTTCACCTTCACAATGCCCAAATGACCTTCGTGGGCCATGGCCAGGATACGTGCCCGCAGGCTGACAGGGACCACTGTGCAGAGCCCCCGAGCCACGCAGACATTATGCCAACAGGACAGCTCCTCCCTGACCCTCCTGTACGGTACCAGCTCCTCAGGGACCGTCAGGGGTCAGCCCTCCCGGATGAAGGTACGCAGTTGGGAGAGGAGGGGGTCCGCCTCCGAGGCAAGCTGGAGGTCCTGGAGAGAAACTGCAGCTTGGAGTGGGGCGTGCAACATCTGAATGAGGTCTGGCTCCGTTGGGTCTGGGCCTGAGTCTGGTGCGGGGCTAGGGATAGCTCTGGAAAGAAGGTCCGCCACTACGTTATCCCGACCTGGGGTGAACTGAGGGGAGAAGTCGTACTGCTGGAGCCTCTCGGACCAGCAGTGGACCCGCAGCGGTTTGTGTCCTGACCCCGACGAAGCTAGTAGGGATGTAAGGGCCTGGTGGTCAGTCCGCAGCGTGAAGTGCCTCCCATACAGGTACATGTGCCAACGCTCACACGCCCACACACATGCCAATGCCTCCCGCTCCCCCCACGGAGTATTTCTGTTCAGCCGCAGTGAGTGAGCGAGAGGCGAATGCAACAGGGCGCTCGGTGTCGTGCTGGAGCTGGGACAGCACAGTGCCCACTGCTGTGTTGGAGGCGTCACAGGTCACTATAGTGGGGCTGTTAATGTCAAAATGTGCCAGCACCGGGGGAGATGTAAGCTGTTCCTTAAGCTGGCGCACAGCTGCAGAGCAGGCCGGGGTCCATGTCCAGGCCGCATCCTTTTTTAGGAGTTCCCGTAGTGGGGTTGTGGTTGAAGAATACTGAGGCAGGAAGCGCAAGTAATAGGCCGTCATACCCAGGAAGGAAGCGAGCTGGGTCGAGCATGTGGGTTCAGGGAGGCGTTGTATTGCCTCCACATTAGAAAGGAGCGGGCTGATGCCATCAGCAGTCAGGCGGAAACCCACAAACTCGATGGCGGGTACTGAGAAGGTGCACTTCTCGCCATTCAGTGTGAGATTGTGGCTGGCGAGGACATTGAGCACCCTAGTGAGGCGCTCATCATGGACGGTTGCAGTCGGGCCATGCACCACAATGTCATCCAGGTAGATGACCACCCCAGGAATGCCGGCAAATATGGTGGACATAATTTTCTGAAAGCAACTGGGGGCAGAGCTGAGGCCGAATGGCATACGTGTGTAGCAGTAAACCCCAGTGTGTGTCACAAAGGCAGTGAGGTCACGGCTGTCTGGGTGTAGTGGGACCTGCAGGTAGCCCTGGCGGAGGTCGAGTTTTGAGAACACGGAGGAGCCGTGAAATTTGGCCGTCAACTCCTCTACTGTCGGTAGTGGGTACCGCCTTGTTCACTGACCTGAGACCGATGCGTGGACGCAGTCCTCCTGATTTTTTCTTTGCCACCACCAGGTTGGAGATCCAGGGCGATGCGTCCACACGCTCGATTATGCCTGCGTCTAGCAGCTTCCCCAGCTCAGCAGTTACGTCATCATGCAGGGCAAGAGGTAGGCGGCACAGAGGCTGGATGACTGCGGATTCAGGAGGGGCTGGTGGTTAAAAGCAGTTAGGCAGCCCAGGCCGCTGAACAGAGAAGGCGAGTGCTCCTGCCATGACAGGCCCATAGCCAGGATGGTACAGCCAGCATTGTCCATGAGAGAGAACCCTAAGTCACAGAACAAATCCAGACCCATAAGGTTAGCTCCATGATGGGACACCTGGAAAGTGAATGAGGTGAGGGCTTTGGTCCCATACCAAATTGAAAAGTCTACGGTACCCACCATACCAATCTTGGAATTGGCATAGCCGTACAGGTCCTCCGCATCAGTCCTGATGTGCCGCAGGGGAAAAAGCCGTCGGACTGTGGACACGTTCAGTAATGACTTTGAAGCCCCTGTGTCTCGCAGGAGCGGCAAACACACCCCGTCCAATTCCACAGTGCACCACTTGAAGGGCCGGGCCTGGGAGCTTACTGAATGGATGGTCGTTGGCGCCGGTGGGCGGGAAACACCTTGCGTTTGAGGGGAAGCAGCAAGGTTGGAACGACAAACCCTCACAAAGTGGTTTAACTTGCCGCAATGTGAACATGTCTGTCCTTTGGCCGGGCAGGTAGGGCTACGGGTGGGGTGATTTGAAGAACCGCAATTACTACATGCCGTGCGTGTTGGCGCTCTCTGGCGCCCAGCAAAATTCACCTCTGCGTTGCTCACCTCGGGTTCGGGTGGAGTCGAGGCGGGCTGTACAGTCTGTGTTGCCAGCATGGATAGTGGGGAACATGCTAATTGAGATGCTAATCCAGCTGCAGACTCCACCTGGAATGCTATTTCCACTGCCTTCGACAGAGTCAAATCATCCGGGGACATGAGCAGTTTCTCTCTGACTTTATGGTTATTGGTGTGTTCTGCCAGCTGGTCCCTTATTAGTTCATCTTCCAGAGCCCCGAATTTACAGAGGCTAGCCAGACCCCTCAAGTCAGCTATGTAGTGATGTGCTGACTCACCCGCGCGCTGCTGGCGCTGGCGGAAAACAAGGCGCCGGAGTATGACGCTCTGTGGAGCGGCAACATGTCCAGCGAGCTTAGCAACACAAGCCGCGTATGTAGGAGTGGATCCGAGCGTCCTAAAGATCCGCTGACCCTCGCTGCCCAAGCTGTGTATCAGCAGGGCTCTCTGCCATGAGTCTTCCACGTCCACCAAACCCGCAGCCGCGATGAATGTCTCGAACGATTCATGCCAGCGAGTCCAAGGAACCGGTGGTTCGCCGGGTAGAGCCAGGAAGGGAGAGAGAGGCGTGAGTGAAAACTCCATCTTCGTCGCCAATGTTGTGTCCAGCAAAACTCGGACCACGACTTTGGATCAAACTGTGTTTATTGCTGCCACAGTAAACGTCACATACACGTACAGTAGAGCATCAACCACGTCCCGTGTCACTGCCGTAAACCGGCTGTAGTAAAACTTAAAGCTGCAGTGTCCTAGACTACAGTCACACTGTTGTGACTTATACACAACATGCCGCATCTCCCTTACGTAGCCCCCCCCTCCCATCCACCCCTGTGTGTCTGTGTTATGTTTATCTATCCAAAGGAGTTGAATCAAGTGCAACTGGACTTGGTATATATCCGTGAAGATGAGAGGCGAAACGTCCTCACGGATATATACTCAGTCCAGTTGCACTTGATTCAACTCCTTTGGATAACCATGACCTGGATGAATGAGAACATTCACAGACACGTTATGTTTATCTGTTGTCTTGTTTCACTGCCGTTTATTGTAAAGCGACGTTGAGTGTTAGAAAAGCGCTATATAAGTTTGATTTATTATTATTAGTAGGCAGAACTTCAGCGCTACCAGTTGGTGAAATATTAATTGGAATTAGACACCTTGTTAACAGTTTTGATGACCAACACTTTGGACGATGTGGTCACATTCTTGATAACATTATTTGTTTGGTTCTGCAGATTATTACGTACTTTGTCGCACATCTCACCACCTCCAGTGGTAGAAATAATTACTAGATTATTGCGATTCACACATTTAGGAGAGGACAGCTTGGGAGGAACACAGCAGGGTAGGGAGACAGTCTCAATTTCATGGACCAAGCTATCAGACTGATAATCTACACAATGAGAAATTCTCTGACTAAACATATTAACTAAACGACTTGACTCCACGTCCGCTCTGGATTTAAACCTAGCAGCCTCTCTAATCGCCTGCAACCTGCTGAATGATGAGTCCCTACAGTCAAATTAAACATAGACAGCTATCTATATTGTTAGACAAAAGAGCAGCGCCGTCACCAGTGGCTCAATGCCGTCCCCCGTAGGCTGAATGCCGTCCCCCGTGGGGTGAATGCCGTCCCCAGTAGGCTGAATGCCATCCCCAGTGGGGTGTATGCCGTCCCAAGTAGGCGGAATGCCGTCCCCAGTAGGCTGAATGCCGTCCCCAGTAGGCTAAATTCCATCCCCAGTTGGGTGAATGCCGTCCTCAGTAGGGTGAATGCCGTCCCCAGTAGGCTGAATGCCGTCCCCCGTGGGGTGAATGTCATCCCCAGTGGGATGAATGCCGTCCCCAGTAGACTGAATGCCGTCCCCAGTAGGCTGAATGCCGTCCCCCGTGGGGTGAATGTCATCCCCAGTGGGATGAATGCCGTCCCCAGTAGACTGAATGCTATCTCCAGTAGGCTGAATTCCATCCCCAGTGGGCTAAATTCCATCGCCAGTAGGCTGAATGCCATCCCCAGTGGGGTGAATGCCATCTCCAGTAGGCTGAATTCCATCCCCAGTGGGCTAAATTCCATCCCCAGTGGGCTAAATTCCATCCCCAGTGGGGTGAATGCCGTCCCTACTGGGGACGGCATTCAGAGGAACACCTCCGAGGAACACCTCTGAGCCACTGGTTCAAGTATGTGGACGACACATGGGTCAAAATCCAAACACAAGAGGTGCAAGCGTTTACCAAACACATCAACTCAGTGGACAAGAACATTAAGTTCACAAGGGAAGACGTAAAGAACAACAGTTTGCCCTTCTTGGACTGTGACGTCCACATTGGGGAAGACAGGAAACCTACACACACAGACCAATATCTACTTTTCGACTCACACCACCCTCTGGAACACAAACTGAGCGTCATCAGAACTCTGCAACACAGAGTTGACAATGTGCCCAGCAGCACTCAGGCCCAACGAGAAGAACACAAACACCTGAGGGGAGCTTTAAAAACCTGCGGCTACCCCAGTTGGACCTTTGTGAAAACTGCAACACGTTCCAAAAAGACCAATCAGGTGAGCGACGAGGAGAAAAGGAACAGAAAGAATAACACAGTCATCCCGTATGTTTCTGGGGTCTCCGAGAAACACAGGAGAATTTTCAACAAACACCGCATCCCGGTATACTTCAAACCCAGCAACACACTCCAACAAAGACTGGTTCATCCCAAAGACCGTGTACCACACACCCGGAAAAGCAATCTGTTGTATGCTGTACAATGCAATGAGGATTGCACTGACCTATACATAGGAGAAACCAAACAACCACTACACAAACGGATGGCCCAACACAGAAGGCCAAACTCTTCAGGACAAGACTCAGCAGTCTATCTACACCTAAAGGAGAAGACACACTCCTTCGAGGACAGCAACGTACACATTTTGGACAGAGAAGATAGATGGTTTGAAAGAGGGGTGAAGGAAGCCATCTATGCGAAACTGGAAAAACCATCCCTCAACAGAGGAGGAGGTCTGCGACACCACCTATCTCCCACTTACAATGCCGTCCTTTCATCTCTACCCAGGAGACTCAAGAAGCCTAGCCTCCAAGAACAACAGTCGCTCACTAACGGCTGCAACAACTCTCATGACCACTGAATAATGAAGTCGAAACTAACACCCCCAACGACCGTCGCTGCTAAACAAATGCAAGTCAATAGCCCCGATGGCGACGGGCCCGGCTGGACATCGGAGCACAGGAGAGCCACGCATATCTATAGCTCCGATAACGACAGGCGCGGCCATAACATCAGTACACAAAAGAGCCACGCATATCTATGGCTCTGTTAGCGACGGGCGTTGTTAAACATCGGATCAAGAAGAGCCACGCATATCAATAGCTCTGATAATGACTCCTAGAGGATAAATATCTGAGTCTCATCACCAGCCAGTCAAACTAGCTTGGTCTAGTCAGAAAGGCACGAACTGAGGAAGCCTCTTGGATGAGAGGCGAAACGTCTTCATGGATATATACCAAGTCCAGTTGCAATTGATTCAACTCCTTTTGGATAACCATGACCTGGATGAATGAGAACATTCACAGACATGTCCTCAGTGGGGTGAATGCCGTCTCCAGTAGGCTGAATGCCGTCCCCAGTAGGCTGAATGCTGTCCCCAGTAGGCTAAATTACATCCCCAGTGGGGTGAATGCTGTCCCCAGTGGGATGAATGCCGTCCCCAGTAGGGTAATGCCGTCCCCAGTAGGGTGAATGCCATCCTCAGTGGAGTGAGTGCCGTCCCCAGTAGGCTGAATGCCGTCCCCAGTAGGGTGAATGCCGTCCCCAGTAGGGTGAATGCCATCCCCAGTAGGGTGAATGCCGTCCCCAGTAGGGTGAATGCCGTTCCCATTGGGGTGAATACCGTCCCCAGTAGGGTGAATGCCATCCACTTTCAGCAGGTAAAGGGGGCCTCAGAAAGAAGGCCAGTTATCAACAAAGCCAAATCCCTGCTCATTACAGTAAGGAGCCAGCCAGCGGTTTATTGCGGTGAGCCTACTGTACATCTCATCATTACCCCTCACAGGTAAGGGACCAGAGACATTTAATCGATGCCGACACATTTTTCTGGCAAACTCGAGCATTCTGACTAGGCTGGCTTTTGTGATCTCTGATTGCTTCATCCTAGCATTATTGGTGCTGACATTAATAACAATGTTGCTGAAAGTAGTGGTGCTGTGTGCCTGGGTTCCCTGACTCTCCCTCCATGATGCCAGCACCCTAAGATTATCATCTATGTCAGAGACTCTGGCCCCGGGTAAACACTGAACCAAGGCTGGCGCCGCTAATCTGATATTGTGGGTAATGGAGTCTCCTATCACTAGCGTGCGTTGCTTTACTCTGTCGACAGGGGGGGGGGGAGAAGCACGCTGGCCGGTAGGACTACCAACAGGGCTGGTGAGTGGCGAAAACCGGCTTACAGTCGGGAGAAGTGAAGTGACTGCAGACCAGGCCACACGACTGGTGGCTTGCTCTTTTGAGCCTTCCCACGCCAGTAACAGAGACAAACTGCACTGCATCTGCCGACGAGACAGATGTGGCAGATCCTATCGGGCCCCGTTCCTGTGGAATAACCTGCCTGCAGACAATCAGAGTCTGCTGAGTCCTTTAAATCCAGACTTAAAACTCATCTTTTTGCCTTAGCCTACAATTAGTTGTCTTTAAATTGAGTACTTCACAACCTGTACTGCATGGCAGGTCGGTTTCTGTCTCAATGAATGTACCAACCACTGTTCAGACCAGCAGACTAAAGATTATAGAGTATAGATTATAGTGTATAGATTATAGAGTCTAGGGTATAGCAGATTATAGTGTATAGATTATAGAGTATAGGGTATAGATTATAGAGTATAGATTATAGAGTATATATTATTGACTATTGCAAACTGTTCTCTTCTCTCACGTGTCTTTTTGCTGTCTCTGAATGATTTCTTCCCCTTTCTCTTCTGTGTGTGTGAATGGTGTGATGTGAGTCTTCCTTGTGTGCACGTGCAATCAGTCCTCCCAGGTCTCCATAGTGATGGTCGTCGCCACCTGGACACTGTTTGGCATCCTCCTCATCATATGCTTCATATATTTTATAAGTCCATTATAACTGTGTTATCGTGTTGTATTGTGTAAATTGTGTAAACACAACATCATGTCACGTTGTGCGTCTTGGCAGAGAGATTCTCCTCTGTTGCTCTCCCTGATCTTTCTTCCTGATGTTTCTCCCTGAGGCTTTTTCCTGTTGTTTCTCCCTGTTGAAGGTTTTTTAGGGAATTGTTCCTTATCCCATGTAAGGGTCTAAGGACAGGATATTGTGTTGCTGTAAAGCCTCTTGAGGCACACGTGTATCTTGTGATATGGGGCTACACAAATGAAACTGACTTGACTTGTTTATTGTTAATGTGATAGTATATAAAAGTATTTATCAGTATATTTACTGTTAGTGTGACAGTATAGTACAATATTACATGTTTATTTTAAAGTGATAGTGTAGTAGTGTATTTATCAGTGTACTTATTGTTCGTGTGATAGGAAAGTGGAGTATCAGTGTGTCTGCTGTGGTTGGTGCCTTCAGGTGGAGGGAAGGTGGAGATCCGGTCTGAGAAGATGGACTTCACATCGGCTCAGTCCAAAGTCGGTTCTCTGGAGAACATCGATCACATAGCAGGGGGCAGTAAGAAGAAGGTAAATTCACACACACACAAACACACTATAAATATATGACTCACAATACATTCACAAAACACACTACTAACACTAGACACTCAAAGACACCACACACTCAACACCAACTACACACACTCACACAAGGCATCACATGCGCAGTAGCAGACACACATTACCAGTCACACCAAAGACAACCGCCACGTGTGTGTTATTACAAACAGAAAATGAACTGATGCGGTTTGTGTTGCTGTTGTTTGTTACCTTTACTTTATTTCATTTCATGTAAGTGCACAGTACGGGGCCATGGCTGTGCTCCTGGCTGGGAGAGCTTGTAAAGCACAGACATGGAAGTTGTCCTCATTTTGAGGCTCTGTAACACTTCTGCCCCATCTGTCATTGTATTACATGATCTGAAATTTGCACACAACCGTCCAACAACAAAGACCTGCCCTGTTAATGTGTATTCTATGTTTCACAATACAGTTAAGGCCTTTGTCATCATAGAAAAGCCCTCTTCTAATATGAACCACAATGTAAAACCATCCCAAACATCTCCTGTCAGTGAATTGTTGCTCATGTTAAACTCTGGAAAGTCAGGAATCAGGAATCAGGAACAATTTATGGTCATTTCTTTCATGCACTTGTGTACACAAAAGAAACAAAATTCCGTTTCCCCCAGCCCACAGCAGTGCGACACAAAAGACAAAAACACACTTCCCAAATTTCCTAAAAACACCACCAAAAGCATGCAAAAACAACACCACCAAAAGCATGCATAAAAGAGAGAAAAGAGGAAAAAAAACAAAACAAACAGTCAACAACACAGTCCACTCAGTGCAACACAGTCCAAAAATTCCACTGTCCAGAGAACGAAGGCCAGCCAGGATGACTGTCAGAACTGCCGGTCTGCATGGGCTAGCAGTTAGCTTAGCCCGCCCTGCTTCCACGAGGATGCAGCCCAGTCTCACGGCAGTTCGTGAAATAGTCACGACATTTAATCTATTGATTCGTGTACACGGATACGTATTTTCCTTTTTTCTCGACACTCAGCACGACTTTAAAACTCGCTGAGGGTGATGTGTAGGCTAAGATAGCCTTCCACTATTGAAACCAACCAAAACAAGCTTGATTTCTCAGAATCGAAGGAGAAATAATGAAAATGGGTGGGCATAACGTTAGCCTGTCATATTGTTGAGGTATCAAGGACACTTTCATGTTTTTGTGTTGAGAAATGTTAAAGAAGTCTTTAAAATCCACATGTCGATATGCAACGGATCCTCTCCGGCCCTAATCCTAACCTATACGGCTTCTGCGCTCCCGAGTCCCGACTGACAGAAAAAAACAAAAAACGTGGTGGAGACATGAAACAGCCTTCCAAGTGTTGCACAGCACGAATCCATAGATTAATAATTCGTGACTATGACACGAAAAGACCTGATACCGGGGTGCAGACCACCCTTGGTGTTTCCCCCTCAGGTGCAGCTAAGGCAGGGCCATGGTCCCTGGGCCCACAGAATGCAACAGACCAGGTGCCCCCAACCCCAGCCAGACACCTTCAACACACCTCCCTACACTCCACACGACGACACTAAAACACAGTCAATGCTAGGCAAGCCCACCGCCAGACCACTCCCGGTGTTATCAGAATTTCTGGTCTGCACAGGCTAGCAGGTAGCTTAGCCTACCCCTCTTCCACGTCCTGTCAGACCGCCCTTGGTGTTACCTCTTCAGGCACAGCTCCGGTCAGGGCCGTGGTCCCTGGGCCCACAGAATGTAGCAGACCAAGTTCTCCCAGCCGATCCAGCGCCAGCTCTCCCCCAAACAGTACAAGGAAAACCACAAAACGGTACAAGGAAGAAATTTAAGTCATATCATGTTTATTTTTTTAATGGTAATTAGAATTGCTGAAGTCAAATTGCTCTGGAACATAGATAGTTAAATCCACACTCCATTAAAATGGTCATGAAAGAGGAGTCACATGACGTGGTTGACGAGAATGGCTGCGTGAGGAAGACCTGTGTTCCGCCCTGCAAATAATTAACTTTGAAAACTGACACAGAGCCAATTTTCTTTGACTTATTGGGCAAAAAGTTGGCAATATAGTGCAACGATGCCAAACGTAATGAGAAATTCCACGAATCCTTCAAGAACTGGCCCTGGCGGGGTGAAGGCTAACGAAGCGGCTAACGCTACCCAAGTTAACCAGAGGGCATCGCTGCCTTGCAACTCACCAAATACCGATGCACCCGTTGCTAGCGCCATCTCCGGTGAAGTGGCCAAAGTGTTTGCTAAACTCACTGCATTAATTTTGAAAAATCTGATGCCCACGACAAGAAGCTAGAGGTTATATGGGTGACAACAAGAGCTACAGATAGCAAACTGGCTGAAATTACCAACCGCATTTCTCAAGTCGAGAGCCGACTATGCTTCCTGGAGGATGCTAACGAAAGGCGGCAGGCTAACCCCCCAGCCACAGCCACAGAAGTGGAGGCCCTCCGACAAAAGCTGGACGACATGAGAACCGGGAGCGAAGGAATAATTTACGTTTTATCGGATTTCCAGAGGGCGGCGAGGAAGGCGATGCCCTGTCATTCCTAGGCAAAATTTTGCCTGAGATTTTGAGCATCGACTTCCCAAGGGGACTGGAAACTGACAGAGCATATAGGATTGGGGCATTATGCAAAAGCCCATTTCCTAATCAACCCTCGTCAGCGAGACCCATCATCGCCAGGTTCCTGAGATTGCAGGATCGGAACCGGATCGCAGAGCCTGCACGCAAGCTGGGTCATGTTATCTGAAAGCAGCACCACATCATGGTCTTTGCCGACTACTCCAAGTTGATTAATGAGAAGCGCGTAAAGTTCAACGAGTGCAAGAAGATGCTCCATGAAAAACACCTGAGATTTTCTCTGGACTACCCAGCAGTACTCACCGTGAGATCAGCGCAGGGTCCTCGCCGATCTGATGACCATAAAAAGGCCCTGGCCTATATTCACTCCCTTGGATAACCTGGGGGTTCCTTTGCTTTGGGTTAACGCCAAGTTTTGCGCCTCACCGCTCCAGAAATGTGGACGCTTTTTAAATGACCTGCTTTTCATGGACGTTGATTTTGCTTTTCAGTACAGAGAAACCATGGTGAGGTCAGTAAAACCTTTATTGGATGACATAATAACGCTACTGATTCCTATTATGTAATGTTAGATTTTGGAGGTGAAGTAGTAAGCGTTATCTATACAAATCTATCTTTATCTATACATAGTATGTAAGTAGACAAAGTATGTTGGTTCCTGCTACTGTCGTCTTGGGTTAACAGTTTATTATTTTTTTAGTATAGAATAGTTCAGTCTGATATGTAAATAATTGCCAAAGTTCAAAACGTCACGCTCTTTGTTACTAATGGTATGGTCATGCTCGTGTCAGACAGAGAGGCGGATGTAGTATCCGCGCTCCCGGATGTCGGACACGAGCGCAGAGACTGGGTGGGCGGGGCGGGGCGGGTTGGGGAGGGCACTTTACCGCAGCTTCAAGTTAGAGAGTCACAGATCAAACTGACTGCAGTTCAGGCGTCTGGCTTTGCAGACGCATTTTCGTAGCTTTTATTATATGTATGTTCAGAGTTTCTTTGTTTTTTGTCTCTTACTTTTTTGTGATGTCATGCATAAATAGGTCAATATGGAAGTTACAGCAAAACTTGTACAACACTTACTTTACATTATCCCAATCAGCAGTAAAAACGGTTGGAACGTCAGAGGCCTCCATAACAGAATTAAGAAGAAGAAACCAACAGCTCCATCCGCAGGAGTAGCCTGGGAGGCTCTGAAAGCCTTTTTTTGAGAGGTCACATAATTCAACACTCTTCATATAAGAAGAAGCAAAATTATGCAAAACTTAAGGAGCTTGAAAAACAGATCAGAACTGCAGTCAAACTTTAAAAAAAAAACGTCCCCAGAAAATCTTACCAGGTTGACTGGACTGAGGTATGAGTTTAATTCAATTATGACTCAGAGGGCAGAATTTTCTCTCTTTCGGGCCAGGCAGAAATATTTTGAGGAGGGTGATAAGGCTGGTAGATTACTCGCCAGAAACATTAAACAGAGAGAAGCAATGAGCACTATTCCAGCCATTAGGAGGGAAGATGGGCATCTTCTGTCTGATCCCAAGGAGATAAATGTGGCTTTTTAGAGATTTTTATGTAAAACTTTACACCTCTGAGTCAGAGGTGGACAAAAATGACATTACTTCATTTCTGTCAGCCCTCAATCTTCCATTGTTGTCAGAGGACCAGCTTGAACATATCGTTTTACCCATTACTGTTGAAGAGATAACTGACGTTATCAAGCACCTACCCTCAAGTAAAGCACCAGGTTTAGACGGCTACACTGCCGAGTTCTATAAAGCTTACGCCGAGGAACTAGCACCATTACTCCTAGAGATTTGTAGATATTATGTGGGCTACTCAGGATAACACCTCTCCTATGGCTGCCATCTCGCTGGATGCCGAAAAGGCATTCGACAGGGTGGAGTGGCAATATCTGCTCTCCACCCTGGAATGTTTTGGTTTCAGCAAGAAGTTCATAGATTGGATTAGTCTCATATACACCCATCCCAAGGCATCTGTGCTCACCAACGGCATAATCTCTCCCTCATTTGAACTCAGAAGAGGCACCAGGAAGGGGGACTCTCTCTCCCCTCTGCTCTTTGCCATTGCACTAGAATCATTAGCAGTGGCTATCCGTAAAGAACCTACATTTCCAGGCATTCAAATTGGTGACACATGTCATAAACTGATGTTGTATGCAGAAGACATTCTTTTGTTTATGTCCAATCCTGAATGCTCTCTTTCCTCCCTATTTAAAATTATTGACAAGTTCTCGTCCATTTCAGGTAAAAAAGTGAACTGGACAAAGTCTGAGGCTCTCCCTCTTACGCCATATTGCCCCAAAAACCTCTTCCAATCAGGCACTTTTGCTTGGCCTAAGAAAGGCATCAATTACCTTGGAATAACGTTCCCCCCCTACTGTCTGACTTGATTAAAATAAACTTTGACCCCCTATTGGACAAACTGCGGGCTGATATAGAGTGTTGGTCTCAATTGTATCTCTCTATGTGGGGCAAGGCAAACATCCTTAAAATTAATTGTGCTCCGAAATTCGACTACCTACTGCAGGCTCTCCTGATCCGAATCCCACTACACTACTATAAACAATTTGATCAACTTTGTAATAAATTCTTATGGAACAATAAACGCCCAAGAATGAGTGTGCGAAAACTGCAGAGGCCAGTGGACAGAGGAGGCCTTGCGGTGCCTAACCTGTTATTTTACCATTATTTTACCATTACGCTTTCACTCTCAGGCATATGGCACAGAGAGCGCCCCCGTGGCTCCATCTTGAGAGCACTATCTGCACTCCTCTTACACCCATGAACTATATCACAGTCAAACTAGCCCCACAGTATCGGTCACATCCTATTTTATCCCATATTCAGTGGGTTTGGAAGAGAATAGCTCAGATCCTTAAATTTGGTCCCTTTCTTCATCGGTCCGCCGGGATCTGGCTAAATCCCAAGCTCTGTATAGATAAATCACCCTTCCTCTGGAAGTCATGGTTTCAGAAAGGTATCACAGTCCTAGGCGACCTGTATCAGGAAGAAACATTAAAATCCTTTGAGGCACTTAGGCAGGAATTCGACTTACCACACACTCAATTTTGGAAGTATTTGCAGTTAAGACACCTGCTGGTACAAATTTTCGGCTCACCGTCAATAGCCCCATCTAGTGGTGACACTCTAGAGAGGGTCTTTAAGCTCTTTGGACATGGTCATCAGGCTTCTGCCTACTACTCTATATGATCCTTACAGCCTCAGATTCCAATATACTGACCCTAAAATTGACATCTGAAACTGATTTAAAGGTTTCATTTTCAGAGGCATAATGGGGAAGAATACTTAGGAATGGGAAAAAAATGTCAAGGGAACTGCGAACAAGGCTGATCCAATTCAAAATTATAAACAGAGTCTACTGGATGCCATCTAGGCTGTGTAGAGTGGGTTTGGTGGACGACTCAGAGTGCTGGTGGTGTCTTGACAAAGATGTTACTTTAGTACACATGCTTTGGAGTTGCCCAAAAATACAGGAGTTCTGGTCTGCTATACATATCGATTTAAAAAAAAATTACCAGCTTAGACATCCTTTTCTCTTCCAGTCTGTTTATTTTGGGTGAGCCCTCTGCATTAAGTGATTTGACTCCACCGCTTGCTGACTGGATCCAGACTGCCCTTATGTTAGGACGGAAACTCGTGGTCAAAGAATGGAAAGCCTCCTCTGCACCAGCGCCATCTTTGTGGCACACTTCTCTTGGTCAGCTGGCTGCCCTAGAACAGTTATCATATAGTCTGCTTGATAAGGTGGAGGAATATCACTTGAAATGGGGGCGGTACCATTCTTATATATTGAGCGTCTAATGGCGTTTCCAGCTCATAAAAATAACAGTAACATAATCACATAAAATGCAAATACCTGAGATACATTTGGTTAGAATACCTGTTGACAAGCAACGCTGTAAACTTTTAACCAACCCACGCATCACAGTCATGTTTTTTCTTCTTTTGTTTTGTGTTTTTTTTGTTTGTTTTTTTTTCTCTTGCTTTTTTTTTCCTTATTTCAGGATGTCTCTCCTATCTTTTATTTATTTTTGGTCTAGTTGTGTTTGTTTCGTTTCTATCGCATTCTCATTTAATATCCACGTTATTTGTAATTGAAATACTTGTGTATATAAATATATATACTATATATATGTATATATATGTGTGTGTGTTTTGTTTATTGTGAAAAAAATAAACTATTAATCATAAAAAAATGGTCATGAAATGTTTTCTAGTTTTGACTGTGACGATGCTAGTTATTTGGCCCAAATAAAAGTGAAAGAAAAGATTTAATTGGTTTACAATTTATACATCCTAGAACATATGATATGTACATATGTACATATTTACTTTATATGTATAATTTAAATGATATATGTAACGATGTTTGCTTATTGCAGAAATAATATTAATGACTGATATATTTGTATTACATTACACATATTACGTACCTACTATTACATACCTGTGGAGGCATGGAGATGTTTAGGAGAGATGGCAGTGGGGTTTTAACTACACTGTTTAACACAATCTTGGAAAGTGAGAGGATGCCTGAGGAGTGGAGAAGAAGCATACTGGTACCGATTTTCAAGAACAAGGGCGATGTGCAGAACTGTAGCAACTACAGAGGTATAAAGTCGATCAGCCACAGCATGAAGATATGGGAAAGAGTAATAGAAGCTAGGTTAAGAAGAGAGGTGATGATCAGCAGCAGCAGCAGTATGGTTTCATGCCAGGACAGAGCAGGGCCGTGCAGAGACCTTTGAAGGGGCGGGTGCTCAAAGTATAAAAGGGGCACATGGAACAAGGCTTTAAATAGGGCTGTGCTCAAAATATCGATATGGCAATATATCGTGATGTATTCTGTATCGTTACGGTTGCAAATGCTGTGACACAGTATTGAAAAAGAAACACAGAACCGAAAAGACCATTTTATGTTTAAAAGTTAAAGAATATTCTATTTGCACCTATGTGGGCTGACATAACTTACAGGGAACAGTTGCTGCTGGGGGGGTTGCTGCTGATACTGCCGGAGGGCTTATTGATCCGAGACTATAGACATTAAAACAAACATAGGAGATATATTAGCTGATTAAACAACTGTTATGTGACCATGACAAGATGTAAAGATTGCTGACGATGTTTGGAACTGGCTCACTGTGACTGACCTGCCGTAGTGCTGCAGCTGCTGCCAAAGCTGACTGCTTGGAGAGGGAGATGCTTACAGGAGGAGGTGGCTGCTGCACACCAAGAGCTGCAGGTAGAGAAAATAAGATACCAGATTCAAAAAAGTGTGGGAAATAATCTGAGAAGGAAACATTCATGGGGGAAAGGATGAGGGTGGTCACGGCAGGGCTAAGAGTGAGACAAAAAAATCTATATAGACAGAGGTGCATGTGTGTGTGTGTATGTGTGTTCATTCTGTTGGCACCTACTAAACATCCCAGAGTAGCATTAATCTTACCAATAAGTGGAGGAGGAGTTGTTGTAGGTACTCATAACAGCAATTTCCGGTTGGCCATGTCCCTAAAGATGTCTATGACATCATTGTGGTTTATTGGAATATCCTTCTCAATGGCCAACAGAAGCAGCTCAGACAATCTGTCCTCTTTGCAAAGGCTGCGAAGTTTGATTTTCACCAGCTCCAGTTTAGAGAAGGAACGTTCCACAGCTGCTGTTGACACCGGATGGATGCCATTTGTCTTCAGCAGCTCAGTCGTGTTGGGGAAAACTAGATGTGCATTGTTTTCCTTGACCACTGAAAGAATAGATGACACATTGGCTGGTGGTGAGCACGAGTATGAAGAATGGAAGACCTTCAGTTCTGTCTGTAATTTCTCTTCCTCTTCAATGTTATAGAACTGGCACAATTTCTTCACAGCTTGGAGTGCTGCTGTTGGGTTGGTTGCTGTTTTCCAGGTCTCTGGGACTGTCAGGCAATGGAAGGCATTCAAGATCTCCCATTTGGTATTATCTCCTCCTTTAAAGCGTCTCTGAAGCTCTTGTGTCATTGTGTCCACAAAAACATAATACTCTTTACCACAGTAGTACTCCTGCAATGTTGGGAAAGCATGATCAGTTGTAGCTGATGTAGAAGCAAACTTGAACTTCTCTGGTACTTTCCACCCCCCAGCTTGTCCAGGGACCTCAGATGGAGGGTCCAGGCCCACTGATGCTGCCTTCTCTGTAGCCTGTTGGTAAATATTCTCACTCTTCTTCTGCCTCTGTAAAACTCCATCAACAATGTTGTATGCTACAGCCAGGTCCATGTCTTTCTGCTGCAATGCATCAGAAGCAACTGCAGTCACCTGGAAGATTGGACAGGTGATCTCCAGACACAAGAAGAACTCAAAAGTTATGCTTTTTAGAAGGATCATTGCATCACCAGCTGAGGAGTCTAGGGAATCTTGTTGTGTCATTTCCTCAGGGAACTGCGTGACAGCTGGGAGGGCCTTCACCAGAGTTTTAAGTGCCCTTTCTCTGCGGGCCCACCGAGTGTCTGACAGCTTCTGCAGCTCCAATGGACGCTGATCAGGGTGCTTCCTCTTCTGCATGTCAATAAATGCAGAGTGTTGTTTTGATGAGTTGGCCATAAAAGTGTCAAGTTTTTCAACTAGATTGAAAAAGTTGACAAAACAGATGTTTGACTTTGCACTTTCTACCAACACCAGATTAAGGCAGTGTGCTGACAGTGCACATACAAGGCCTTTGGATTTTACCTTCGGATTCTGGACTGCGGTCCCTTATGGTGCCCACTCATGTTTGCAGCCCCATCATAACCTTGACCCCGGATGTTTTCTATTTTCAGGTAATTTTCTTCCAGTAGAACCATCACAAGATTTTCAAGCGCATCTCCGCTTGTTGAATGCACATTGCACACCTGAATGAATCGCTCCTTTGTTTTCATGTTGTGTACATATCTCACAACAAAGGAAACCTGTTCAGTGTGGGACACATCTGTCGTTTCATCCATAAGTATCGAAAAGATTTTGCTCTCTTGAAGTTCTTCTTTGATGACACATTTTACTGATATGGCCAAAGCTTTGATTAAGTCATCTTGGGATCTGTTCGAGAGGAGCGAGACAAGAGGTCTTCTTTGGGTTCCCTGCTTCTCTTTTATGCCATCAAGGTGTAATTTAATTACACTGTCACACTTGCTGAGCAACTCCACTAACTAAGAAATTCCCTCAATTTTGGCTTGATGAGGTCTCATCGTCTCCCCTGAAAGACATGCCCTGTCTTGCCAGGGAAAGAGTAATGGCATTCAAACGAGACAAAATTTCTCGGTTCCTCTCCCACTTCTTTTTTTTTGCAGCTTGCGACTCACAGTCACTCACTTCAAAAGCTGCCTCCAGTGATTTTTTTCTTGAATGAGTTCCATCTCACCATACCACACATGTGAGTCTCTGAGGCACTGTGCCCTTTGATTCTTTCTAAAGCCTTTCGCCAGCGATTTAACCCTTCGGTTTTCCAGTGTTTGTGACTTGTATTTTTCATCATTTAAAAAAAGACGACAGCTGAAACAAAACATGGTGCCAGTGCTAGGAGAATATTCTAGCCATGGGTTATTCCATGGCTAGAATATTCTCATGGGTCCAATATTATCACACATTTGGATTAAGGCCTCATTGCACTTTATGTTGAATTGAGGGATGTGGGCAGGGTCAGTTGGGTGATGTAGTCCAAGTAGGTTTGAGAATGGCCCCTCTATGGCTTCTGTTTCCTTCTCTTGGCTTGCTTCTTACTGCACTTTTTCTATTGCTTGGGCCTCAATGTCCCTCTCTTTCTCTCTAGCCTCTGTCTCCTGGTTTGCTTCTTCCTGCACTCCTTCTGTTGCTTGGGCCTTAATGTCTTCCTCTTTCTCTCCACCCTCTGTCTCCATCTCCTCATCTGACCTATCACTTTCCACTCACTGTCCATCTTGGAACAAATGACAATTTGTCATTTCAGCAATAATCTATTCTTTTAACCATCACTACTACTCTTGCACCGAATAAATAATAAACCCACTTTAAGTAATGATACAAAACAATAAAGCTCTGATACATTGCAATATATTATCATTATTATTATTATTATTGTCTAAAACTGAATACCTTTGCAATGTAAACAATGGTACATGTGGTGTTCTTACCTGTTGTGCTCTTTTTAACCCAACTGGATAGGGAGGGATACACTGCCTTTTGCTGACTCAAGCAGCTCCCTCTTTTTTGTTTAACCTCCTTTCCTTGCGAGGCATCTTTGCACTGCAGAACACACACACACACACACACACACACACACACACACACACACACACACACACACACACACACACACACTGACATTTCATATCTTTTCCTGAAATCTATTCTGTTCTATTTTGCTGCTATCATCTGTGTGCGGACCTTCTTCGTTTTACTCAACTGCTTTATTGCCAAACGTGGTGTTTGTTAATTTTATTTAGACATGGAGCCATAGCTAAACATTAGCTAACGTTAGCTAGCACGCAGCCTTGGTTTGACAGCTGGCGTAGCTGATCGGCTAAACTTCTTGATAGTTTTGTGACGACGTCCCATTCACATCTAAATAAGAACACAATAGCTTCTTAAAATGTAATCACCTAGCTAGCTAGACACTTTAGCTAGCTAGCTAGTCATCTGGTGCGCAGGTGACCTCTCAGCTGCTGCTAGCTCAGCTAGATGTCTGCCGTGGAGTCACAGCTAACGTTACGTCTACAGGCTACACACACACACACACACACACACACACACACAGAGCAATATAACCGACCGTGCATGCTCTCTTCACTCTTCACTTTGCTCTCGTAACCTACATCCAACAACAAGCACACTGCTGCAAACCCTCTGACCGGCGGTACGGAAGGCATCCTGCTGAATCAGACATGCTGTCGGTCTGTCTGTGCAGCGTCAGCAAAGACAGGCCACTACTTGCCTCGTGCCTCACATCAGATGAGGTCAGGTAAGGTCGACGGGTGAAAGGTCATCATGTGGGTAATTTTATTTATGGCTAAATTATTATTCATTCGTTTTATTAATAGTTAGATTGGGCAGGGCTTCACAAAAGGGCATTTACAAAAAAATAAAACAATTAAAAAAAATGGCCTTGACAAAAGGCACTTTGGGCATCAGGCCCCCCCCCCCCGTCTGCACGTACGTGGCTCTTAGTGACGTTGACTGGGGGTGTTCCGATCGAGTTCCGGTGACGGCAGCGAGTTTACGGAAGTGGTTACGAGCTTCGTAGCAACGCTTGTCGATTCCATTGCCCCCGCAGTAAAAGCGAGGTCCTTTCCTAACCAGACCCATCCGTGATGCTGCAAGCGCGCGCACTGCTGCCTATAGCTCTGGTCTCGCATCCGGCAACATGGACGAGTACAAGGCAGCGTCCTACAGTCCGAGAAGGGCGGTAAAAGGAGCTAAGAAGAGGTGCAGAGATAGGGTGGAGGCGCAGATGGAGCAACGCGACACCAGACGTCTAGGGCAAGGACTACAAACAATAACCGACTACAAGAGAAGATCCTCCGCAATTGGGAGTGCCGATGCATCCCTAGCGGATGACCTGAACTCCTTTTATGCACGTTTTGAGGCTAGCAATAACAGCGCTAGCTAGCTCGTCGGCTAGCAACGACACTGTTAGCATAGCCGAGGTGAGTCCTACAGCTGGGGAGGAACATCCACTCTCGGTGACTGAGTATAGTGTGTGGAGGGCTCTGACAAGGGTGAATAAAGGAAAGCTGCTGGTCCTGACGGCATATCCGGGCGAGTACTGAAGACCTGTGCTAATCAGCTAGCTCCAGTGCTCACCCCAATATTCAACATCTCTCTAGCTGAGTCTGTGGTCCCCGCCTGCTTCAAGAGATCCACCATTATCCCTGTGCCGAAGAAGGCTTCTCCAACATGCCTGAATGACTACCGACCGGTGGCCCTCACCTTGGTGGTCACGAAATGCTTCGAAAGGCTGATAAAAGACCACATCTGCACCTTCCTCCCCTGCTCCATGGACCCGCTGCAGTTTGCTTATCGTCCAAACAGATCCACAGATCACGCTGTCTCCCAGGTACTGCACACCACACTCTCTCAGCTTGACAGCGGGAAGGGGGGCTACGTGAGACTGCTGCTCATTGACTACAGTTCAGCTTTCAATACCATAGTCCCCACCAGGCTGGCTGGCAAGCTGAGTGAACTGGGACTGAACACCCCCCTGTGTGCCTGGATCGCGCCGTGGCCCGCCCACCCCGCGCCGTGGCCCGCCCACTCCGCGCTGTGGCCCGCCCACCCCGCGCCGGCAGCCAATCGGCTCGTCAGGGCCGGGCTTAGTCATCAGGGCTGGGCTTAAGTTTGGTGGCCTCCCACGCGCCCGTTGTCAGTTCGTGTTGTAACCTCCCCGCACCCGCAGTAGCGGCCACTCTCCTCTCACGGTCCTTTTCTCTACGAACTCATCCCAGCCCTTGGTTCATGTTTTTCCCTTGCAAGGTTTCCCCGTGGAAGTATCCTGCCGTGTTCCCGTTTGGATTACCCGCGAGTTTTTCCCCCTTGGACTTTCCGTTTTTTCCTTGTCGCTCATTGCCTTCCTATGTTTGACTATTTGTACGCGTAAGGAATAAAGTACGCCAGTTTTCGTCTAACCCCATCTCTGTCTGGTGTCGTGCGCTTGGGGTCTTCCACAAACCCTAACACAACTTTCGTCTAACATTAGAAGACTTTAAATATTGTGCTTTCTCCTGGTGCTTCTCAAGCTGCTGAAATGGTTATATCATTGGATGCAGAGAAGGCCTTTGTTCGGGTTGAGTGGGCTAACTTCTTTTCTGTTCTGGGGAAAATTGGTTTCGGGTTTAAATTTATTTCTTGGATACGACTTTTATACTCTGCCCCTACTGCTTATGTCATGACTAATTCTCAAAGGTCTGACTACTTCTCTCTAGCAAGAGGTACCCGTCACAGCTGCTCAATCTCTCCCCTGCTCTTTGCAGTAGCTATAGAACCTCTCTCCATTGCTCTCAAATCCTCCCCACTCTTCACTGGTATTTGCAGGGCTGGACAGGAACATGGCGTTTCTCTCTATGCTGATGACCTTTTGCTCTATGTCACAGAACCGGCTAAATGTATAGAGGATATTTTACAAATCTTGACGACCTTTGGGTCGTTTTCGGGCTACAAGTTAAACTTCAGCAAAAGCGAGTGTTTCTCTATTAATGATGTGGTAAAGCAAATCTCACCAGGTACCCTACCATTCCGACTGGCCCACACCATTTTCCGTTATCTGGGTGTCAACATTGCTCACTCCCTCCCCTCTCTCCATAAACATAACTTCATGAAGTTGGTTTTGGAAATTAAATCTGATTTGAAGCGCTGGGATTCACTCCCTCTCTCTCTGATGGGCAGAATCAACTCTATTAAAACGAACATTCTGCCCAGACTCTTGTTTCTTTTCCAGTCCCTTCCAATATTTTTGCCAAAATCATTTATTCGAATGTTAGACAAAACAATTTCACAGTTTATTTGGGCTGGCAGGAGTCCGAGGGCTCGTAGATCGGTGTTAAAGAGGGGCAAACGGGATGGGGGCCTTGCGTTGCCCAACCTTTTATTTTATTATTGAGCGGCCAACCTTCAAAAAATGCATGCTTGGTGTAACTCTCCCAACCTCGATTGGTGCATAATGGAGGATAACTCCTCCCGTCCTTCATCTCTTAGGGCTTTGGTCTGTGCCCCTCTGGCTTCTTGCTGTCCTAAATACATTAAAAATCCAATTGTACTCTCTACTTTGAAAATTTGGAAACAATTTAGGCAACATTTCAAACTTTCTGCCCCCACTCCATGCAGCCCCATTTGTAATAACCACTTGTTTCCTCCCTCTAATTTAGATACAGCTTTCAATCTGTGGAGAGAGAGAGGCCTGACCCATTTCTCAGATTTATATTTAAAGGGCTGATTCAACACTTTTAATGATCTCTGTTTAAAGTACAATTTACCTCAATCTCACTTGTTCCGGTATCTTCAAGCTCGTAATTACGCTCGCACACATTCCACATCTTTCCCTCAGCTTCCAGTGGGCTCTCTTGTCTCTAAGGTACTTTCTCTCCCCAGGATTCGTGGCAGGATCTCAATTTTATATGACCTTATATCATCCTCGGATTTGACTTCTCTAGCAGGGGTTAGGGGTAGTTGGGAACAGGAGCTAGAACGTGATGTGGCAGATGAATGGTGGGACAGGGCACTAGCCAGGGTCAACTCTACATCCTCATGTTCCCGTTTAAGTTTAACTCAGTTTAAGGTCTTGCATAGGGTTCATTTTACAAAAGCTAAGCTTTGTAGGCTGTTTCCAGGCGTGAGTGATACCTGTGATAAATGTGGCTCATCACCTGCGGATCATAGTCATATGTTTTTCTCCTGTCCAAAATTAGTTGAGTTCTGGTCCCTTTTCTTTAAGATGATAGGAGAAGCCCTCAAAATTACACTGGATCCCTGCCCCTTGATAGCCATCTTTAGGGTACCCCCTATGCTGACCAGTCCTACCAAGAAAAATTCTGATGTTGTTGCCTTTGCCTCACTCATTGCCCGTAGAGGCATTCTGTTACAGTGGAAAGACAAGTCAAGTCAATTGTATTTGTTTCGCCCCAAATCCACCTTCCGCTACCTCCTGGTTAAAGGATTTAACGTTATTTCTCCTGCTAGAGAAGCTGAAGTCTTCCTTAAGAGGCTCAACTGCTAAGTTCCACAAAAGATGGCAGCCATTACCTCTTATGTAAATTCTCCTACCTCTCTGGACCCCAACTCATTATCAACGAATCCATTCCTTGGGGTGGGCATCCCGAGCATCCTTTAATTGCACTGACCTCCCTACTTTATTTTGTTTTATTTTATTTCATTTTATCAACTCTCGGTGTGTGTGTGTGTGTGTGTGTGTGTGTGTGTGTGTGTGTGTGTGTCTTATTTACTTCTTTGGTTCTCTATGTGCATTATTTTTTCTTCTTCCCTGTTTTCTTTGAGAGGTTGGGATGGGTGGGGTTGGAACAAGGTGTTGTAGTTCTAACACACCAAAAACAAAAAACAAAGGGGGGGGGATGCTGTGAAACCCTGATCTGTTCTGTGTCTAACATATAACACTGGTTTCTAACGAACAAATTACTACAAACAGTAGTAGTAGTAGTAGTAGATATTTGTGATTTAAAGATATATTTACCGAAGATGTGATATTTATATGTGGAAGTGTTTGTGAAGATGTGACGTTTTATTTCTATGTTATAACCATAGATCGAGAGCCACAAACTGACCTTCAGAGAGACCGCCAAGGCCCGGACCGACCACGGAGCTGACATCATCATCCATTATGGCTCCTCCGACTCCTCCCCACATTGCCTTAGCAGCCAGACGTCTCCTCTTCACCTTAGCAAAGGCTCCTCCTCTGGCAGCTTGAATGAAGCTGAAGCTCCACCACTTGACACGCTGGCTGACCAAGTAGGGAAATACACTGTCCAAAACCAGACGCACCTGAACTCACATGTAGACTATCCAAAACCAGACGCACCTGCACTCACATGTAGACTATCCAAAACCAAACGCACCTTAACTCACATGTAGACTGTCCAAAACCAAACGCTCCTTTATTAACATGAGGACTAAAAACCAAACGTACCTTAACTCACATGTAGACTGTCCAAAACCAGACGCACCTGCACTCACATGTAGACTATCCAAAACCAAACGCACCTTAACTCACATGTAGACTGTCCAAAACCAAACGCTCCTTTATTAACATGAGGACTAAAAACCAAACGTACCTTAACTCACATGTATATTGTCCAAAACCAGACGCACCTGCACTCACATGTAGACTATCCAAAACCAAACGCACCTTAACTCACATGTAGACTGTCCAAAACCAAACGCTCCTTTATTAACATGAGGACTAAAAACCAGACGCACCTTAACTCACATGTAGACTGTCCAAAACCAAACGCTCCTTTATTAACATGAGGACTAAAAACCAAACGTACCTTAACTCACATGTAGACTGTCCAAATCCAGACGCACCTGCACTCACATGTAGACTGTCCAAAACCAAACGCACCTTAACTCACATGTAGACTGTCCAAAACCAGACGCACCTTAACTCACATGTAGACTGTCCAAAACCAAACGCACCTTAACTCACATGTAGACTGTCCAAAACCAAACGCTCCTTTATTAACATGAGGACTAAAAACCAAACGTACCTTAACTCACATGTAGACTGTCCAAAACCAGACGCACCTGCACTCACATGTAGACTGTCCAAAACCAAACGCACCTTAACTCACATGTAGACTGTCCAAAACCAGACGCACCTGAACTCACATGTAGACTGGCCAAAACCAGATGCACGTGAACTCACATGTAGACTGTCCAAAACCAAACGCACCTTTATTAACATGAAGACCAACAACCAAACACACTTAACTCACATGTATACTGTCCAAAACCAAACGCACCTTAACTCACATGTAGACTGTCCAAAACCAAATGCTCCTTTATTAACATGAGGACTAAAAACCAAACGCACCTTAACTCACATGTAGACTGTCCAAAACCAAACGCACCTTAACTCACATGTAGACTGTCCAAAACCAAACGCACCTGAACTCACATGTAGACTGTCCAAAACCAAACGCACCTGAACTCACATGTAGACTGTCCAAAACCAAACGCACCTGAACTCACATGTAGACTGTCCAAAACCAAACGCACCTGAACTCACATGTAGACTGTCCAAAACCAAACGCACCTTAACTCACGTGTAGACTATCCAAAACCAGACGCACCTGAACTCACATGTAGACTGTCCAAAACCAAACGTACCTTAACTCACATGTAGACTTTCCAAAACCAGACGCACCTGAACTCACATGTAGACTGTCCAAAACCAAACGCACCTTTATTAACATGAAGACCAACAACCAAACACACTTAACTCACATGTATACTGTCCAAAACCAAACGCACCTTAACTCACATGTAGACTGTCCAAAACCAAACGCACCTTAACTCACATGTAGACTGTCCAAAACCAAATGCTCCTTTATTAACATGAGGACTAAAAACCAGACGCACCTTAACTCACATGTAGACTGTCCAAAACCAGACGCACCTGAACTCACATGTAGACTGTCCAAAACCAGACGCACCTGAACTCACATGTAGACTGTCCAAAACCAAACGCACCTTAACTCACGTGTAGACTATCCAAAACCAAACGCACCTGAACTCACATGTAGACTGTCCAAAACCAAACGCACCTGAACTCACATGTAGACTGTCCAAAACCAAACGCACCTTAACTCACGTGTAGACTATCCACAACCAAAAGCACCTTTATTAACATGAAGACTAACAACCAAACACACTTAACTCACATGTATACTGTCCAAAACCAGACGCACCTGAAATCACATGTACTCTCCAAAACCAAACGCACCTTAACTCATGTAGACTGTCCAAAACCAGACGCACCTTAACTCACATGTAGACTGGCCAAAACCAAACGTACCTTAACTCACATGTAGACTGTCCAAAACCAAACGCACCTTAACTCACATGTAGACTGTCCAAAACCAGACGCTCCTTTATTAACATGAGGACTAAAAACCAAACGCACCTTAACTCACATGTAGACTGTCCAAAACCAGACGCACCTGAACTCACATGTAGACTGTCCAAAACCAGACGCACCTGAACTCACATGTAGACTGTCCAAAACCAAACGCACCTTAACTCACGTGTAGACTATCCAAAACCAGACACACCTGAACTCACATGTAGACTGTCCAAAACCAGATGCACGTGAACTCACATGTAGACTGTCCAAAGCCAGACGCTCCTTTATTAACATGAGGACTAAAAACCAAACGTACCTTAACTCACATGTAGACTTTCCAAAACCAAACACACCTTTATTAACATGAGGACTAAAAACCAAACGTACCTTAACTCACATGTAGACTGTCCAAAACCAGACGCACCTGAGCTCACATGTAGACTGTCCAAAACCAAACGCACCTTAACTCACATGTAGACTGTCCAAAACCAAACGTACCTTAACTCACATGTATACTGTCCAAAACCAAACGCACCTGAGCTCACATGTACTCTCCAAAACCAAACGCACCTTAACTCACATGTAGACTGTCCAAAACCAAACGCACCTTAACTCACATGTAGACTGTCCAAAACCAAACGCACCTTAACTCACATGTAGACTGTCCAAAACCAAACGCTCCTTTATTAACATGAGGACTAAAAACCAAACGCACCTTAACTCACATGTACTCTCCAAAACCAGACGCACCTGAACTCACATGTAGACTGTCCAAAACCAAACGCACCTTAACTCACATGTAGACTGGCAAAACCAAACGTACCTTAACTCACATGTAGACTGTCCAAAACCAAACGTACCTTAACTCACATGTAGACTGTCCAAAACCAAACGTACCTTAACTCACATGTAGACTGTCCAAAACTAGATGCACCTTAACTCACATGTAGATTGTCCAAAACCAAACGCACCTTAACTCACGTGTAGACTATCCAAAACCAGACGCACCTGAACTCACATGTAGACTGTCCAAAACCAGATGCACGTGAACTCACATGTAGACTGTCCAAAGCCAAACGTACCTTAACTCACATGTAGACTGTCCAAAACTAGACGCACCTTAACTCACATGTAGACTATCCAAAACTAGACGCACCTTAACTCACATGTAGATTGTCCAAAACCAAACGCACCTTAACTCACGTGTAGACTGTCCAAAACCAGATGCACGTGAACTCACATGTAGACTGTCCAAAACCAAACGTACCTTAATTCACATGTAGACTGTCCAAAACCAAACGTACCTTAACTCACATGTAGACTGTCCAAAACCAAACGTACCTTAACTCACATGTAGACTTTCCAAAACCAAACACACCTTTATTAACATGAGGACTAAAAACCAAACGTACCTTAACTCACATGTAGACTGTCCAAAACCAGACGCACCTGAACTCACATGTAGACTGTCCAAAACCAAACGCACCTTAACTCACGTGTAGACTATCCAAAACCAGACACACCTGAACTCACATGTAGACTGTCCAAAACCAGATGCACGTGAACTCACATGTAGACTGTCCAAAGCCAGACGCTCCTTTATTAACATGAGGACTAAAAACCAAACGTACCTTAACTCACATGTAGACTTTCCAAAACCAAACACACCTTTATTAACATGAGGACTAAAAACCAAACGTACCTTAACTCACATGTAGACTGTCCAAAACCAGACGCACCTGAGCTCACATGTAGACTGTCCAAAACCAAACGCACCTTAACTCACATGTAGACTGTCCAAAACCAAACGTACCTTAACTCACATGTATACTGTCCAAAACCAAACGCACCTGAGCTCACATGTACTCTCCAAAACCAAACGCACCTTAACTCACATGTAGACTGTCCAAAACCAAACGCACCTTAACTCACATGTAGACTGTCCAAAACCAAACGCACCTTAACTCACATGTAGACTGTCCAAAACCAAACGCTCCTTTATTAACATGAGGACTAAAAACCAAACGCACCTTAACTCACATGTACTCTCCAAAACCAGACGCACCTGAACTCACATGTAGACTGTCCAAAACCAAACGCACCTTAACTCACATGTAGACTGGCAAAACCAAACGTACCTTAACTCACATGTAGACTGTCCAAAACCAAACATACCTTAACTCACATGTAGACTGTCCAAAACCAAACGTACCTTAACTCACGTGTAGACTATCCAAAACCAGACGCACCTGAACTCACATGTAGA
This sequence comes from Lampris megalopsis, assembly GCA_022114975.2. Taxonomy (NCBI): domain Eukaryota; kingdom Metazoa; phylum Chordata; class Actinopteri; order Lampriformes; family Lampridae; genus Lampris; species Lampris megalopsis. The sequence continues at coordinate 17,387 of JAJHIY020000523.1, read as the reverse complement.
CTGTCCAAAACCAAACGCACCTTAACTCACATGTAGACTTTCCAATACCAGACGCACCTGAACTCACATGTAGACTGTCCAAAACCAAATGCTCCTTTATTAACATGAAGACTAACAACCAAACACACTTAACTCATATGTATACTGTCCAAAACCAGACGCACCTGAAATCACATGTAGACTATCAAAAACCAAACGCACCTGAGCTCACATGTACTCTCCAAAACCAAACGCACCTTAACTCACATGTAGACTGTCCAAAACCAGACACACCTGAACTCACATGTAGAGTGGCCAAAACCAAACGTACCTTAATTCACATGTAGACTGTCCAAAACGAGACGCACCTTAACTCACATGTAGACTGTCCAAAACCAAACGCACCTTAACTCACGTGTAGACTATCCAAAACCAGACGCACCTGAACTCACATGTAGACTGTCCAAAACCAAACGCACCTTAACTCACATGTAGACTTTCCAATACCAGACGCACCTGAACTCACATGTAGACTGTCAAAAACCAAACGCACCTTTATTAACATGTGGACTAAAAACCAAACAGACTTTAACTCACATGCAGACTGTCCAAAACCAGACGCACCTGAACTCACATGTAGAGTGGCCAAAACCAGATGCACCTGAACTCACATGTAGACTGTCAAAAACCAAACGCACCTTTATTAACATGTGGACTAAAAACCAAACAGACTTTAACTCACATGCAGACTGTCCAAAACCAGACGCACCTTTACTGACATGTAGACCGGGATTTCCAATTCTTTTCCCCTAAGGGCCAAAACGTCCGGGGATTTTTTTCTTTTTCTTTTTGCCATTGTGCAAGTAAAAGTTGTTTTACAATTTGCAGTTTCATTGAGCAGATGCTTTTATCCAAAGCGACGTACATCTGAGAGTTACTACAACACAAGCAAGGATTTAGTCAGGAGGCAACAACTCCTCTGTCCTATTGGACAGAGGAGAAGAGTCTGGCTAGTTACTTAGGGCTCGTTGTGGCGGAAGTGCCAGGCACCTTTCATTGGCAGAGCGTAGTGAGCAGGACCGAGTGTAGACCTGAATGAGGGAGTTCAGGTAGGCGAGAGTTGTTTTAGTTGTTGTTTTGGGGGAGACAGTGGAGGGATATGAACAGCGGAGTGACATGTGGTGTTTTGGGTTGGTTGAAGACCAGACGCGCCGCCGCGCTCTGGATCATTTGCAGATGTTTGAAAGTTCATGCAGGGAGACCTGCCAGTAAGGAGTTGCAGTAGTCAATGCGCGATATAACAGCAGCCTGCACCAGGAGTTGTGCTGCATGCTCAGACAGGTAGGGTCTAATTTTCCTGATGTTGTACGGGGCAAATCAGTACAACCGAGCAATCGAGGCCACGTGAACCGTAAAGGTTAGTTGGTCATCAATCATGATACCCAGGTTTCGGGCAGACTTTGTGGACATGAGTTGGGTTGATCCAAGCTGGGTATTGATCTGTTGTTGTAAGGATGGACTGGCTGGGATGACAAGGAGCTCAGTCTTAGACAGGTGAAGTTGAAGGTGGTGTTCTTTCATCCATGCGGAGATACCAGCAAGGCATGATGATATCCGTGCCGAGACTGTGAGGTCATCTGGCGGGAATGATAGGAAGATCTGTGTGTCGTCAGCATAGCAATGGTGTGAGAAACCATGGGAGCAGATGGTTGCACCAAGTGAGCGGAACACACCTGCAGATGTTGTTACTGCTATTACGGTTATTATTATTATTGTTAATATTTTCATTAATAGTAGTAGTCATAGTCATAGTAGTACTTTTACTAACATGTACTTTCCAAAACCAAATCCACCTTACAAACACGTAGATTGTCTAAAACCAAACATGTCCATCCATTCCCAAATCATAAACACCTCATCATCATTCAGTCTGACTCTTCACACTTTGTAACCCTCTAGAGTCCTCAATTACTTTAATTAACTACGTCTTCCATACTGATTATAACACGTCGTCTCATGGCTCCACCTCCCCTTGTTTGACCTTTGAGCAGTCATTGTTTGATTTCCTGTCGAAATGAATTAAAGTTAACTTGGACATCTCATCACTAAGTCAACATTCTGCTCCTCAGGCCTCCGCCTCGCTTGCCAAGTCAGGCCTGTGACTGGACAAGTCCTCTGCCTGTCTTCATCAGCTGGTTGCCAAGGAAACACGGAATGGAGAAAAACGGAAAGAAAAAAGAAAATAACGTCCAACACACTTCTCCTTTATCTGTTGTTGATCACACACACACACACACACACACACACACACACACACACACACACACACACACACAAATTCCCCAACTGGACAAAAACTCACACACGCAAACAAGAAAGATAGATAGGAAGGTAGCCAGATAGACAGACAGACAAACAGTGAGACAGACCGACGGACAGACAGTCAGACAGACAGACAGTCAGACAGAGAGGTAGTGAGACAGACAGACAATGAGACAGACAAGACAGTGAGACAGACAGACAAGACAGTGAGACAGACAGACAGAGAGATAGTGAGACAGACAGACAATGAGACAGACAAGACAGACAGAGAGATAGTGAGACAGACAGACAATGAGACAGACAAGACAGTGATACAGACAGACAAGACAGACAGACAGACAGACAGAGAGATAGTGAGACAGACAGACAATGAGACAGACAAGACAGTGAGACAGACAGACAGACAGACAGTGAGACAGACAGACAAGACAGTGATACAGACAGTGAGACAGACAATGAGACAGATAGACAGTGAGACAGACAGACAAGACAGTGATACAGACAGTGAGACAGACAGTGAGACAGAGACAGACAGACAAGACAGTGATACAGACAGTGAGACAGATAGACAGTGAGACAGAGACAGACAGACAAGACAGTGATACACAGTGAGACAGGCAGGCAGACAGACTGAGAGACAGACAGACAGACATGACAGTGATACACAGACAGTGAGACAGACAGACAGACAGACAGACAGTGAGATAGACAGACAGTTAATTCGGCAAACAGACATGAAGAAAGATAGAAATTCCAACAGATAAAACAGACAGACAGTAAGACAGACAGACAGTTGGGTTGACAGACAGTCAGACTGACAGTAGGATAGACAGTAAGACAGACAGACAGTATAGTAGATAGTGAGACAGACAGAGAGGATAGACAGTAAGACAGACAAACAGACAGTAGGGTAGACCGTAAGACAGACAGTAGGGTAGACAGACATACAGACAGTAGGATAGACAGACAGACAGACAGACAGTATGGTAGACAGTAAGACAGACAGACAGGATGGACAGTAAGACAGATAGACAGACAGACAGACAGTAGGATAGACAGACAGACAGTAGGGTAGACAGTAAGACAGGCAGCATAGACAGCAAGACAGACAAACAGACAGTAGGGTAGACAGACACACAGACAGACAGTAGGGTAGGTAGACAGACAGACAGACAGTAGGGTAGACAGTAAAACAGACAGGCTAGACTATAAGTCAGATAGACAGACAGTAGGATAGACAGATAGGCTAGACAGTACCGTAAGACAGTAGGGCAGACAGTAAGACAGACATCATCATGGATCAGAGTGCTGATTAGAAGAAACAGATGTGGCTCTGATTGGATCAGTTTTCCACTGATTGAAAGCCTCTCAGCCAATCATCAATTAGGTTTTAAACCCACAAACAAGTCCCTCCTCTTCTGTCTTCTATCTACCTGTCTACCTATCTATCTACCTATACTTTCCCTATCTTTTTTATCTATTCTCTCATGTTTATGCATCCATCTATTTGTTCAGGCAGAATTTCCCAGAATGCAGTTTCATTATGCTGACAGGTGCCAAACACATATCCCCTAGACATCACGTGGATGTCATGTGCTTTTTGCCAATAAAGTTTCACGTGGCTTAAACAGTGTGTTGTCATGTTATGTATTGATGTATGATTAAATGAGTCTCCATCCGTACGTTTTGAGGATAACGACCATTCTGCTGCTCTGATGCTGAGGCTCAGAAGTCTCAAGGCAAGTCAGAAGTCTCAGTCCTGTCATGTTGAGGATAACGACCCTTCATGCTGCTCTGATGCCGAGGCTCTGAAGTCTCAAGGCAAGTCAGAAGTCTCAGTCCTGTCATGTTGAGGATAACGACCCTTCATGCTGCTCTGATGCTGAGGCTCAGAAGTCTCAAGGCAAGTCAGAAGTCTCAGTCCTGTCATGTTGAGGATAACGACCCTTCATGCTGCTCTGATGCCGAGGCTCTGAAGTCTCAAGGCAAGTCAGGAGTCTCCGTCCTGTCATGTTGAGGATAACGACCCTTCATGCTGCTCTGATGCCGAGGCTCTGAAGTCTCAAGGCAAGTCAGGAGTCTCAGTCCTGTCATGTTGAGGATAACAACCCTTCATGCTGCTCTGATGCTTAGGCTCAGAAGTCTCAAGGCAAGTCAGGAGTCTCAGCCCTGTCATGTTGAGGATAACGACCCTTCATGCTGCTATGATGCTGAGGCTCAGGAGTCTCAAGGCAAGTCAGGAGTCTCAGTCCTGTCATGTTGAGGATAACGACCCTTCATGCTGCTCTGATGCTGAGACTCAGAAGCCTCAAGGCAAGTCAGGAGTCTCAGCCCTGTCATGTTGAGGATAACGACCCTTCATGTTGCTCTGATGCTGAGGCTCAGAAGCCTCAAGGCAGGTCAGGAGTCTCAGTCCTATCTGAGGTTCAGCAGAATACCACTTCTCTAGTTCAGTTGCCATGTTCAGGTTAGAGAATCACATGTAGGAACCAGAAGTGAATGTCTTGTAAAGATATCACAGTGCATTACGAAGTTAACAAACACAATGAATCTTAACGTGAAAAAACAAAATTTGTCAGAACAGAACATCTTAAACATTAAGGACTGATTTTAAACATAATAAAGGGGTCAAGATGGCAGAGGCATCTGGTAGAGGTCCTGCTGCTCCGAGTAAATCTCAATAAAACCAGAGATAAACACAGCTGTCGATGGTACAATTAATGTGGAAGATGAACTCTTAAACTTCCTCGTTGTCAAAATCAAAACGCTGAGCCAGAACGACATTATTTTACTGGCTGTGAGGCACTTCGGGTCGGAGTGGATTGAGAACTCCAGAGAAGTTCTTTTTGAACACTGCCCAAGCTCTACCCAGCACTTTGTATCACACAAAGGGCCACAAAAAGATGCTAACAACGTGAAGAGTTGTTTAAAATTACTTAACAAGGTTGGTGAAAACATTCCTCGCTTTGTGTCCCACCACCTAGATGAGCTTACACCTGTGACTTTCAACAGCCTTGATGTTTCTTGCCTGCCTAGCAAAATTGAAAGTCTAAGGCCGGACGTTTCTACCATGAAACAGGCGATGTTTGTGCTGACAAATGTCTGTGAGGATCTCTGCACACTAACAGCAGATATTAATCAATGCTTGTGTGTGATTGAGCAACCTGGTCTGGGCAGAGGGGGTAAGCCCCACGAGGAGGCCCGGGTGTAGAGACTGTGGCACGGGCACCTGGAGCCTTGGGCCTGGAGTGGCCTGATTTAAGTGGAGAGGGTGCGCTCGCTCCCCAGGTCAGCGAGGAGGCCTGGGGCCATGGTGTGGAGACTGTGGCATGGGCGCCTAGAGCCTTGGGCCTGGAGCGGGCTGATTTAAGCGGAGGGGGTGTGCTCACTCCCCAGGTCAGCGAGGAGGCCCGGGGCCGTGGTGTGGAGAGTATGACACAGGCACTTGGAGCCCTGGTCCTGGATGCAAGCACAGCGGAGGGAGGCTCGAGCGCGGAGCAGAGCAGTGATGTAAAGGGGGGCCCCCATCAAAAACATGGCACTGGAAATGGTATTACACAGTCCAAAACCCACCTGAATCCTCCCAGAGAGAAGAAGACAAGCGGCATTGTTGGAACCAGCACTGGGGGAAAAATACGAGTCATAAAGATTAAGCTGGTGAGTGTTTTTGCTACACAATTCTTGCCTGACTTAGATTCTGAGACACTGACTAATTAAGACAAAGTCCACCGCAATGTAACATGTCAAAGGCTAGACACTGCTCAAAGTCGGTTCAGCTCCTTTAAAATATCCGCTGAGTGCAGTGATGTGGGAGAGATGTATCAACCACAGCTTTGGCCAGAAGGGATTTTTGTGCAGCGTTTCTATGAGGCACGCAAACCCAGGACTACTGCAGGGCCAGTGGATGTAAAAACACTTAGTGCCACAAGGAATGTGCGTGTACCTGAGGCTGGAGCATCTGATGCAATGTAGATTTAGTTTGTGATTCATGAGAGCTGTGTCATATAACTCGCGTGGCTTGCGCCTTGGTCAGAGTGCAGGGGACAAAGCGCAACATGTTGTTATAGACAAGCTCCTGGAGAATGCTGATATCTTGTGTACCCAAGAGACTTTATTAGCTAAACAAGATTCAGACAAACTTAATTCTGTTAGTAATGATTTCCATGGGGCAGAGGAGTCTAAACCCTAAGCATGGGGATGGTGCGTGGCAGAATACCTAGGGGAGTGGCCATTCTCTTGCACAAGAAGTATGATCCACTGATCAGCGTGACTAGATTAGAGGGGGACTGGTGCATAGCAATCCAAGTTGTACATAATAAGAATGTCTTTATAATTTTAAATGTTTACACTCCCTATGAATGTTACCAAAATGAGGATGAATACCTTAATAGGCTCGCCTTTATTAGTGCATTTATTAGAGAAAGTGCATATACATGTATATTTGTTGTGGGCGACATGAATGCTGATATCTCGGATAATAATTCCTTATTTGTTTGTCTCGTTTGATGGCTGGGAGAGCTTGGCTTGCTGCATCCTGTGGGCCCAGGGACCACAGCCCTGCCTGGAGCTGTGACTGAAGAGGAAACACCAAGGGCAGTCTGACAGCATGCGGAAGCGGGGCAGGCTAAGCTAACTGCTAGCCCATGCAGACCGGTAGTTCCGACAGTCATCCTGGCTGGCATTTCTTCTCCTGGACAGTGTTTTTTTTTTAGTTTGGATATATATGTTCTTGTAGTTTTTGGATTTGTGTTTTTGTCTTTGTGTTGCACTGCTGTGGGCTGGAGGAAACATGTACTTGCACACATGAAATGAAATGACAAATAAAGTGTTTCGGATTCTGGTTCTATTTGGTCAACACCTAATCCAATTTTGTCAAGACTGCAAGTTGGTTTCTAGTGACGTACTGCTGCCAGTAGATAGCTACACACATACCAGTGAAGCATGGCATACAACATCCTGGCTGGATCACTGTAGTACAGCTGATGCTCATGAATGTTTGAAGAAAGTTGAGATTTTGTGTGGTCTGGCCACAACAGATCACATACCTGGGTCTATGATGTTAAATGTGGAGAGTCTACCTGAGCTGACCAGTTATGATAACCGTGAACAAAGTGGGAAAGTAAATTGGTCTAGGCTTACAGAAGATGACTTAAAACATTATAATTCACTGACTGATAAGAGCCTAAGTAATATGCATATACCGTCTGATGCTATTCTGTGTGGCAGCATGAACTGTAAGAACCAAAACCACGAGCATGATCTATGTATAATGTATGATAAAATTGTGAAATGTCTAAATAATGGCAGTAAATCATTCCACCAAAAAAGGGCTAAACAACATGATGTCAGGCCAGGATGGAATGAATATGTAGCTGAACTGCATGTAGAGGCCAAAAAGCTTCTAGAATCTGGGTCTTATCAAGAAAAGCCAGGCGTGGCCCAGAGTGTGAACAGAAGAAACAGGCTAACGCTAGACTTCAATATGCTGTACGTTTTATTAAAAGAAATGAGCAGGCCATGAGGGCAAACTCCATGGCCATAAAGCCTCAGCAGAATAATGTCGATGACTTCTGGAGGGAAGTTAAGGTTATTAATAATAGTAAGATGCCCTTACCATCCAGCGTTGATGAGATTACTGGGCCTGAAAATATTGCTGAACTGTGGAGAAAACACTATAGAGATATTTTTAGTTGTGTAAAGACTGATGGATTTAATGTTGGTGATGTCTCTAACAATGATGATGTAGTTATCAGACCTGATGAAGTGTGCTATGCAATTGAGAAATTGTCAGTGAACAGCATGTGGGCTTGACCAAATAACAGCAGAACATCTGAAGCATGCTAGCCACAGAATCTCAGTGTTACTGGCTATGTGTTTTTCTGGATTGTTAATGCAGGGCATCCTACCTGACTCTATGTTGTCTGTCTTAATGGTGCCAGTTATCAAACACAAAACTGGTAAAATATCCAGCATAGAAAATTATAGGCCAGTTGCTCTGGCTAGCATGCTTTCCAAAATACTGGAACGAATTCTCTTGGATAGGCTTCAACAATACAGGGACAGATTTGTGTATATACATATGCACTAAAGGAAGTTGTTATAGTATTTATGTGTTTTATGGATGCATCAAAAGCTTTTGACCGAGTTAATCATGGTAAATTATTTGTTAAACTAGAAGAGCAAGGGGTCCCCTCTTATCTGATAAGGATCTTGCATTGTTGTTATTCATATCAAACCATGCAAGTTAGGTGGGGTAGGAGTATATCTGCACCCTTCCCAGTGACCAATGGGGTCCGACAAGGTGGAATACTGTCGCCTGTTCTCTTCAATGTGTATATGGATGACCTCTCCAAAAAGTTAAAAGAGTATAAGACTGGCTGTATGGTGGGGGCAGTCTTATTAACCATCTGATGTACACTGAGGACTTAGTCCTCCTGTCTCCTTGTAGTGCTGGCCTACAGCAACTGCTCAGAGTCTGCTCCAGTTATGGTGTGCAGCATGACACCACATTAAACTCTAAAAGGAGTGTTGTCATGACTGCTAAACCCAAGGAGGACCAGAAGCAACATGTTCCTTCATTCTTCTTGGCAGAACAAGCAGTAAATGTGGTGACCACAGTAGGACATGTGGCTCACATCATCAGCAATGCTCTATGTGATGATGATGATGATGATGATGATGATGATGTGCAGCGCCAGTGTTGCAAACTGTACGCACAAGCCAACATGCTGGCACGCACATGTCACATGTGTACAGATGATGTTTAAACTGCTCTTTTGAGGGCCTACTGTACTCCACTCTATACTGCCCACTTGTGGTGCAGTTATAGCAAAGCAACAGTGAAGACGCTGCAGGGAGCATATAATGATGCATTCAGAGCCTTGCTCAAGCTTCCAGGATGGACAAGTGCAAGTCATGTGTGTGTGACTAGTAATGTTCCCACTTTTCATGCTGTGTTGAGGAATTTCATGTACAAATTTATGTGTCGATTAATTGATTCTAAGATGTAATTATAATGCTGTTAACTGAGCCCACACAAAGTGACACAAGGTACCCCTCTTGTTTCTGGAAACACTGGAACAAATGTCGGTATAGGTCTTACTCATTGTGGACTTGTGAACTGCTGTTGGCTATACTTTTGTGTTGTTGTCCTGTGGTGTATTTTTGTTGTTTTTTTAAATATGGATCTATGTGTCTGAATAAAGTAAGACTTGATTGAGTTGTACTAAACTTGAAGAATTATAATGCATTTGTTGATTATTTTAGCAAAGTATTATATCCATAAAGGAAGATGTCCTCATGTGTGCTGTTGTGCTCTTACCTCCCAACAGAAGTAATGGTACACTGCCCAAGTGCCTTCTTCAGTGTTCACCATTGCTGAACTTCAAATTTGAATGCAAAATAAATTCAACACATTTATGAGGCAAAACAAATTAAGAACATTTGTTTTTCAAAAATAAAAGATTTAAATATCCCACATAAAATAGTAGACATCAGTCTCTAGATCAGAAGTTTTTTTGACAGGACTGAAGGGGGCGCTCTGGCCAGCCATTCTTTAAGTCATTTAATTCCCTAGTAGCTTTTTCGGTGCTTTGGTCCAGTGTCCTGGTGTAAAATGAAAATCCATCCTGCATACAGACTGAAACAGGTTCTCCTCAGGTTTCGTGGATTTACCCCAATCTGCTTTACCCTTGAAGGCAGCAGGCATTGCAGTCCCGCATGCTGAGAAGCTCAACGCCGCTGCCGCCTCCACCTTTCCCGACGGGGACCTGCTGCTGCACACCAGACACCGCAAAGAGCCCAACCTCAGCCTCCACCTTTCCCGACGGGGACCTGCTGCTGCACACCAGACACCGCAAAGAGCCCAACCTCAGCCTCGCCCAGCCACCGACAGCTACCGCCACTGGGCCTCGGGCTTTGTCTCACGGCGTCTGCTCGTCAGTGTCTCAGAGGGTCTCTTGGTCACGTCTTTGTCCAGCTGCTCAGTTTGCTGGGTGGGCCTGACCTCAGCCACGTCGGCTTTTGGTTGCGGATTTATTCATAACCATCTCAAACGCCTCCAACTTGAAATGTCATGTCAGTTCCTTAGTCCGCCATTTCAGTTGTGAGACCTCAGGAAGTCGGATATTTTCCGTGAAACCATGGAAATGGACACAGGCAGACCTGAAAACAGCAAAGGTGGACACTGACTATGTATTTAATGTGATCCGTGTCCCGCCCCGTCTGGATAGTCAAGTTATCTTTTGTTTCTCCCAGTGTTCTTTGTCTTGTACTTCCGGTTTTATTTTGGTACCCGCCTCTTGTCTCGTTTCAGGTCCTTTACTTCCTGCCCTCACGTGTCTCCCTCCTGTGTGATTACCTGCCCTGCCCTAATGTGTTGCACCTGTGTCTCATGTCGCCCCTCCTCCAGGGTATATAGTCTTAGTGCTCCCTCCCCTCCGTGCCAGTTCGTCTGGTTCCCTGTGACAGCGTTTCCCCCTTGTGTCAGTTTCTTGAGCCCTGCACTTTCCTGACCTGTTTTTGCCTTTTTTGACCTCGCCTTTCACCTGCCGATTCGGGCACTGTTGCCTTGTTATCTGATCACCTGTGTACCGACCTCTTTCTTATTAAAAGGAGATTTTTGTGAACTGAGACTAAGTCTGTGTTTTGAGTCCAAGCCTGTGGTTCAGTTCTGACAATCTCAACGAAACTGAACACAACTGGCCCAGAGAGTGAACACTGGTATATTACCCCATGTTCAGGATTTTTTGGTAGAATTCTGAGGAAAACATATTTAATTTTATTTTGACATTAAAGAAAACTATTTCTAAAGGAAAAGATAACAAACCCTAATGAAATACATGTTCACTGTTCAACACAGCAAAACCAGAAGTAATGGAGGTGCTGCGTCCATGCTGAAGCTGCAATATGTCCCTCAGCATCCTAAGAAGTCATGGTGTGTGTGAAGGTCTACCTGTTGAGTCGGGGAGTAAATACTAAGACTCACGGTGTGTGTGAAGGTCTACTTGTTGTGTTGGGGAGTAAATACTAAGACTCATGGTGTGTGTGAAGGTCCACCTCTTGAGTCAGGGAGTAAATACTAAGACTCATGGTGTGTGTGAAGGTCTACTTGTTGTGTAGGGGAGTAAATAGTAAGACTCATGGTGTGTGTGAAGGTCTACCTGTTGAGTCGGGGAGTAAATAGTAAGACTCATGGTGTGTGTGAAGGTCTACCTGTTGAGTCGGCGAGTAAATACTAAGACTCATGGTGTGTGTGAAGGTCCACCTCTTGAGTCGGGGAGTAAATACTAAGACTCATGGTGTGTGTGAAGGTCTACTTGTTGTGTTGGGGAGTAAATACTAAGACTCATGGTGTGTGTGAAGGTCCACCTGTTGAGTCGGGGAGTAAATACTAAGACTCATGGTGTGTGTGAAGGTCCACCTGTTGAGTTGGGGAGTAAATACTAAGACTCATGGTGTGTGTGAAGGTCTACTTGTTGTGTTGGGGAGTAAATACTAAGACTCATGGTGTGTGTGAAGGTCCACCTGTTGAGTTGGGGAGTAAATACTAAGACTCATGGTGTGTGTGAAGGTCCACCTCTTGAGTCAGGGAGTAAATACTAAGACTCATGGTGTGTGTGAAGGTCCACCTGTTGAGTTGGGGAGTAAATACTAAGACTCATGGTGTGTGTGAAGGTCCACCTGTTGAGTTGGGGAGTAAATACTAAGACTCATGGTGTGTGTGAAGGTCTACTTGTTGTGTTGGGGAGTAAATACTAAGACTCATGGTGTGTGTGAAGGTCCACCTGTTGAGTCGGGGAGTAAATACTAAGACTCATGGTGTGTGTGAAGGTCTACCTGTTGTGTTGGGGAGTAAATACTAAGACTCATGAAGTGTGTGTGAAGGTCCAACTGTTGAGTCGGGGATTAAATAAAGAATCTAAAGTAAATACCAGACTGATGCCAGTTTCAACAAACAAAAAGAAAATCAGCAGTGGCCGCGTTCATGACATGTTTTTATTTAGTTTCTACTGTGACAAAAAGAACATTTAAAAAAAAACATGGGGGTGCGAAGCTAAGTGATGAAGAGGAGAAAGAGGAAGGTAG